>JAGFPH010004391.1:109130-120430 GCA_018207615.1 Philaenus spumarius | reverse complement strand
GAGGGCAGCTTCTGCCGGGATGCAAACCCGCGATTTGAGAGCAAAACAAAGCAGTCTGTTGTCCGAAGCCGCAATGTCGTGGTGTACAATAATTGCAAATCATCACGTGAGCCGGGGCTGGAGGCTGAGATGCAGACAAATTCTACTACAGTATTATATTTCCTGCAAGCAGGCGTTCAGCGTTTTCGTAAGTAGACCAATTTCAAAAAGGTTTGGTTGTCACCCTAAAACATATAAACTTAATTTTTGAAATTAGTTCAACTCACGTCATCGGTTCAGCTGCGTGATCGAATTGTTTTTTAAATGTCTGTCGTCTATATCTTCTAACTGATTGAGGTCTCTCTCGTATGGCTGAGAAGTGGTACTCTTGGCCGCGAAACCCATCAAATTCCACTTTTAATAACAAAATAACACAAACAATTCCTACTTAAATCCCGTAATATGACGAGAGCACGTTGAATTTCTTCTAGTTTTTCTAGTAGGGTTTTTAATATCAGCTTTAGTTGTGGAATTTCCACTTCTATATTATCTAAGCTGACATAAATAAAAAATATTCGCAAAGCTTTAAATAAAAAAATGAAGCACCAAAAGTAACACCAGTTAACAATGGTTGGTGAAATTATACGAACTTATGTCCAAAGGGACTTTTCCTTTGTATTATGTAATTTACGTTCCCAATGTACTGTCCCGAATACCGTTGCGTTTTTACATTGTTTGTAAAGCACGTTGTGCAAACCTGGAATTTAAAAACAGCATATGCAGTTTATTAGTGAACTTTATATACAAAGCGATCCTTGTTTAACAATGAATATAGCGACGATTGTTCGTGAATGTATTAAAATTAATTCTGTATTTTAGATAGTTGTGTTTTAAATATTAGTGGCTTTGAAATTAGTTTATATTCTCGGTGAAACTTAAACAACGGCCTTAACCTGATAAAAGTTTCGAAGAGCTTTAAATACAAGGATAGTCGCGAGTAACCAGCATAATTTAGGGAGGTGATTGCAGTCCTAAAAATAAGATAACACGTCCATAGCCCTACGTTGACAACTTCGGTGACGCGTCACCACACGCAGGTATATTTTGCGTGTCTGTAAGTGGCAGTAGTGCATGTGCAACATTGTTTTTTTTTTTTGTAATCTACTGTAGAAATCAGTAGGTAGACTTCAGTTTTTGAAGTACATTCAATTCGCTTTAACAAACTCTAAATTAAAGTAACTTTTGACCTATAAATCTGACAGCAAACTTTAAATGGGGAACCTTTCCTGGTTTTTGGAGATATTACAAAATATGGGCGAAATATGGAGAAATATATGTAAATGGGAGCCATTTTCTGGACAGTCAACTTTCGAATTTTTACTTCCTCCCCCATATACGTAGTGTATGGAGAAAGTATTGTTTTCGTCCAAATTTTCGAATTTGAATTTTAGTGGAATTATCTGTTTTGGTGCTCCCTGAAACCAAAAATATTTTTAGTGGAATTATTTGTTTTGGTGCTCTCTGAACCCAAAAAAGTGTTTTTTGGTGATGTCTTTCCGTGTATCTGTTAGGATGTGTACAGAGGTGGATACCAACGGTCTAATTTTGATGAAATTTGGTATGTAGGTGTAGTTCCAGAATATCTCCAGGTGTTTTTTTCACTTTTTCTAATTTTTTATTTTTAAGAGGTTTTACCCCCCAAAATTGGCCAAAAAACACGAAAAATCTAAATTTCTCAAAACGGATCTAACGATTTTTTTTAGGTGAAACTAAGAAAACAAGTTTCAATAAACATAGGTTTGGAAATTATTAGTTTTCAAATTATCGATTCTATTTTTGTACTAATCCCTTAATATCTTTGGAAATAGATAATTAGATATTTCCTATAGATATCTATAGATGGATATTTACCTCAAATTTGTTGTAAGTAACCTTTTACCCTTGTACTCAAAACAGAACGTTCGTTCATATACTTTAAAAATGGAGGCCATTTACAATTTTTAATGTCAAATATATCTAAAACCGCTAACTTTACAAATAAAATTTAATACAAAAAAGAAATTTTTTTTAATAACAAACAAAAAGAGGGTTTTATTTTTTCCTCGTAGCTCAAAAAATAACCGAGTTATCGGTATAACAGCCAAAACATAATTTCTTGGTACTGTCTATAACAGTACTGAAACAACAATAGCAGTACAGAAAAAGTAGGGATTCACTCCTATATCAGGTAAAACAGCTGTTCATATCAAAAGCTTAGCAATGCATGTTTGTTTACATTCATTACAATAGCAGTCATCTTAGCAAATTTAAAATCAGTTTATTCATAACCAACAGCTTTTTTAGATTGGAATAAGAATCAAACAGCACACAACTAACACAAACAAAATCGTACGAAGAATGCTTATTGTATTATAATTCAATTCATACTTCTGTTGTTACATATGATAAATAAAAATATCTATTTGGATCAAAAACTTAACATAAATTTGGGTTAAACCTACAAAGAACTAAAAAACATTTCTTGCAACCAATTTGGCAAATACAAAATCAGGTAATTAATTATTCTTCACAAGTAACAGAGTTTTTTAGATTAGCTAAAAGCAAACCAAAGAACTACTGTATTAAAGTCAAAACATCTGGTGTTACATATTTATTAGTTTAATTAGTAATATAAAAGTTTTTTTAAAATATTTATTATGATTATTTTAAGTATTAATAATTGATATTACAACGCATGCCGTAATTCGAACTATTAGGGTTGGTCGTTTCTATTTAGATCTCTGTCTTATATTAGCTATGTATAGGTCACTGCTTAATCGTCATTGCAGTGAAAATATCAGAGTATACAATAATCTGTTTGCATTGACTTTGCCTTGGGTCTCCGCCATGGTTGGTGAGCGATAAGAGCAGGGGCTTGAGCTACTAGTTAGCGAATTTCCTCAGGAAAAATAAGCTATTGCATAGCCATGTGGTGGTTTCTACCGTGGGGTTGGCGTGCGAAGCACGCAATGCATTATTTGTTGAATATACTCCCAATATGGGGAATGGCATGCGAAGCACGCAATGCTTTGTGTATTGAAGATACTCCCTATAAGCGGATTGGCGTGTGAACCATTTTGCAGATATTCATCACCGTTGTCAATAGACCTATTTCCCAAATTGTTGGTTGAAACCCTAAAACATAGGCATATAAACTTAATTTTAGAAATCTGCTCAACTCACGTCAGCGGTTCATCACGTCAGCAAAATGTCATTCTCGTAATAAAACTCTCAACAAATAGTTACTTCAAAAAACGTACTTCCGGTTGTTGGATTTTTTTGGCTAACGAACTCGTCAGAGCGACATAGACAACCAACATGTGTACCAAATTTGAACCAAATCGGACTTAAAATGCGGCCGCTAGAGTGCGAACACATATATACATATTCCTATCATTGTGGCTGCCACAAGAATTTACGGGGCTACGGCTGCCAGCAGAAATCGTAGAGTATAAAATGGTTTTAAGTGCTAAAATTGATAGTATTAGTTTGATTATAGCACCCAAGTGTTTAATTTGAATTTAATTGCAGTGGAACACAGCTAATTAGAAATGATGTATTATAGCTGCCACAAGTTTTGGTGCTTTATGGCGCATCTCAGTATATGGCAGCCACAAGACGCTTTAACTGTTTATATTTCGTAAAATATTGCGTATTATAACTGCCGACAGTGTTGCCAGTTCTTAGAGTGTTCACGATGCTATCACTGTGGCTGCCTCAAGAACTAGGTGGTTATGACTGCTATAAAAATATAATGCTATGAATTTTCGTTGAAACAACGGAACTGATTGATCTAGTCATTGCCATTACAGTGATGAAGTTAATTATACAAACACTAAATACTTAGTGATAAATTAGGTTTATCACTTGTTAGATTACATGATACGTTGTTTCAATTACAATATAAAATTCCTATATAGTCCAAATAGTTGTAAATTCAGAAAATATTGTTAAAGATCTTTTGGATTTTTCATTACAAAAATGAGAAGAATTATTTTCAATTGTCCACCACCAGCAAAATAAAGAAATTAAACTAAATATTACTTTACTGACTATGTAAGGTGAGGACAATAAAGTCCCATCTACTACACATCTAACTAGAACCAAACAAAAAACTTCAACTTAGGTGGGAGGTATGTGGGTGTACTCATGCAGCATATAAGCACCCATAGTTCTATGGTCGATGGTCGCACCAGTGCCACAGACCTCTCACTCGCGCCCACACGCAATACGAGTTCTTTGATTTCCGGCCCAAACCGAGCGCGGCTACATTGGATTTCAATTTGGTCAAGCAGAAAAAACCACGAAAGATGTTTTAAAGACTGTTCTTCTGTAATTTGGGATTTATAATAGAAGAGAACCCGTACGAGTACAGGAAATGGGAAATGAGACAGTCACACAAAGATTCACGTCCTGTCTCAAACTCAAAAAGACAGATAATACATTTTGTTGCGACCTACTTGGCTTTTAAAAGTTTATGCAAGAGCAAAATTCCCTTACTTTCTTCAAATTCTATCAATATCCTTGAATATTTCCTGACACGTGCGCGCTTCGCTCCCTCGTTTGCTGTTTTCGCGTTGTTACTTGAACCGTGGGATACTGATAACCCGAATTGAATAGCTATGGAACACACAGACATCAGCGACTTGAGTAGTTCAGAATCTTGATCTCACATATTATTATTCTGTAAATTCTGAGTTACGACAAATTTAATTATTACAGCAATATATCTGTATGGATATTCTAAAAATCTAAATTTAAATAAAGAGGAAAAAACTTAGCAATCAAGCAAATTTTACAAATAAGACTATGCGTATCCTTACGGAAGGATGTATAATCAATGGTAAATGGTGTTACGCAACAGCAGTATTAAGTCACTATTAAATGATACATTACTTATACCAAAATATACCTAGTAACTTGTTGTTCGAGCACTTAATAACATTGGAAAATACCCACAAACCTATTACATTTGTATTAAAAAATACTTTGAAACTAATTTTAAAATACTTTATCATAATATAGTTAATTTATTAGCCGAAAGACAATATCGGCCGTATTACTGTTATTGTTGTCAACATGTCTTTGGCCATAACGGCGTTTTAACCACCAATAAATCTGGAAACGGTAACTTTTTTTAACGTATTTTTACGTTTTGATTGATTTTGGAAGAACTAGATGGGCTATAAGGTCGTGAAAAAAATGTGCAGAATAATCTCCTGTATAAATTGTTCTAGATAACACCCAAAAGGTGTAATTCTAGTATGAAAATAATATCATCAGATTTTAGACAACCTGCGTACCTGTAGTGGCAGTATTGCAAGTACAACATTGGCGTTTTTTGTATTCTACTGTAGAAATCAGTAGGTAGACTTCAGTTTTTGAAATACGTACATTTTATTCGCTTTAATAAACTCTAAATTAGAGTATTTTGTAAATTATAAATCTGACAGCAAACTTTAAATAGAGAAACCATTTTTTTGGAGAAATATGTAAATGGGAGCCATTTTCCGATATGACAGTCAACTTTCGAATTTTTTATGGAACACTCTGTATTTTATCATGATTTTGATTTCAGTTGAAAATAAGAAAACAAGTTTCCATAAACATAGGTTTGGAAATTATTAGTTTTCAAATTATACATTCTATTTTTGTACTAATGCCTTAATATCTTTCGAAATA
The DNA here is from genome assembly GCA_018207615.1 of Philaenus spumarius. Lineage (NCBI taxonomy): Eukaryota > Metazoa > Arthropoda > Insecta > Hemiptera > Aphrophoridae > Philaenus > Philaenus spumarius. The sequence continues at coordinate 114,730 of JAGFPH010004391.1, read as the reverse complement.
GAAAGGTATGGAGCTCAAAATTGGTGTACGTAATTGCTACGTAACCTTTGCCCTTCACACATAGAACGTACACAAATCCAGAACGTTTTTTTATATACTTTAAAAACGGCGGCCATTTACAATTTCTAATGTCAAATTTATCTAAAACCGATATTTTATTCATAAGGTCGTGTAAAAAAACAAAATGTGCAGAATAATCGAATATATTTATTTTTTACATAAAAAACGAAAAAAATTCTTTCTAGTACGAAAAATCTCAAAAGAATTTTACTTCCGGTCTTTGGATTTTTTGGCTAACAAACTGGTCTAAGCTGCTTAAAAAGCCAACGTGTTACCAAATTTGGACCATAAAATGTAGCCGTTAGAGAACGAAGCCGTATATACATATATATAATGTTTTATGACACCCCAAAACGTATATCAAAGCCCACTAAAGAATACCGTTGCGAGGCGGCCAATAGGATGGGCGTGCAGCGTTGCCATATCTACTAGCCTCGAACTCTCCTGGTATTTACCGATCGAGGCTTGATCGCACAGTTTAAAGAATTATAAATGCGTTGAGTCAGCCGCAGTCAGTTAGAAGCGTGGGAAGAACGTGACAACGTCGCACTAAGGTGATTGGAGCGTTCAAGGTCTCGGTGTACACAAGCCCGTCTCTCAACTGTATTCTTTAGTGGGCTTTGATATAGGAACCATTATCAGTGCTCATTGACCACTCATAACTTTAGACCTCATCATAAGAGTCACTGCAATAATTATCTTTCCAAAAATTCCCTAAATTACTACTTTTGACTGAAGGTATTAATTATATTATAAAAAATATGTAGCAATAGATCTAACAACAATGAATATAAACAAAATATTATGAATGAATTTAAGAAAACCGGTGAATTATTTTTTTTCAAATTTTATGGGACAGAAACAATTATCCAAATATCTGGCATTGCTATTGAAAATGAAGTATAAACCACTTTTCCATTGAGAAATTGTAATTAAAAGATGGCGGAAACTATTTTAAATCTTGTTGGAAAAAAATTTATGTGTATATGAATTCTGGATTACCAGTGACGGAACATTTCCAAGCAAGTGAATATAATAATGTTAAATAATGTAAGATTCTATCTACAATCTGTTGTACAATGTGTCTATAATACAATATTTGACCTTCTTTACCAACGTTCCCTTGACAACGAGTAAAGAATAACAAAACGCTAACCTTTGAGTCTAGCAAACTTGCGTTAGAGCAATGTAAATACTCATGGCAACTTTCCTAGTGTGCACAAACATGAAACACAGTTTACACTTTACAAGTATTACAAGCCAACCATTGCTCGCTCCACATTTTACTACTACAAAATTAGCTGCATTTTAATGAAAGTAAATTATAACCTCGAATGCATGTAAACTGGAAGCAACTGACAGACAATGAATTGGAAAACTTAAAACATACCAAAAATACCATTTAAAATTGAAATAGAAACACAAAAAGCGCTAAATTTTCCGGACACACTTATATCAAAACATAATATTAGTCACAATTTTTATACATACAGAAAACCAACTACAACGGATATAACAATTAAACATCCCACTGACTGCGGAAAACTTTAATAATTCGATCACCCATGTAAACAGCTGACATTAGTTAAGCGAATAAAAAAAAAATAGTGTATATGTATTAGGCCAGACGATAAACAATAGACGATAGATAATAGACGACAAAGACAACAGATGCCTATGTGTACGGGTTTTGGACTGATTTGCACCGTTCGCAGGATGCCGGTAAAATCCATCATGGATTTGAACCAAGTACTGTTATTGCATTTTACGTTTTGATAAATTTTTGGGAATTAGATGAGCTGTAAGGTCCTGTAAAGTAACCAAATTGTGCAGAATAATCTCTTATATTTAAATTTGTACATAAAACCCACAACAGTTTCATTCTAGTACACAAATCGAAAAATAATTTTCTTCCAGTCTAAAAAAGCCAACGTGTGTAGCAAATTTAGTACATATTATGTATATATACAAATAAAGATTTTAATGATACCCCGAAACGTATTCTGGGGACCATGATCTCTGCTCATTGACCACTCCCGACCTTATTTCTCACCTTATGAGTCACTGTAATAGCTCATATTTCCTATTAAGGAAAATGAAATAATTAAACAAACAGCTGCTTCTAACGGCTACCAACCAAAGACAGACAATAGACAAACTCCGTCATAAGCATTTGCATCCCAATCTTAAACTCTTAACGAAACAAAAATTAAATAATATGGTCCATCGAATACGGCTCTAAACTCGAACACACTTTTAAAATAACCATTCAGATTAATATTGTACCAGCTTACAGAACTTCAAATATCATAAGAAAAGCTCTGAGGCAGAAACAAGCAGTCAACGACGAGTACGCAAATTCAGGTGAATAAAAAATGGACAAATAGGACGAACAGTCATAAAAAGGATTTCAGCACAATTCCTAACTTAACTGAGCAAAGATCCGGCTTCGAAAAGACTGGATGGACCAATAAAACCTGATACTTTTTTTAAAACAGATGTTTTTCAGCTGTAATTTTATTTAGATTCTTAAGTAACAGTTAAGAACACAGCTAATTCCATTTCAGTAAACATGGGACAGTGGACAGTTCAACATCGAGTTTTTTTATCGAAACTTTTGTTTGTTTTTAATCATGAGTCTGTCACTGCAACGCAACTGTTATTTCGTAACAGTTTCCATGTCCCTCGTCATGGTGCTGTTCCTTGTAGGAATACTATTATAAGCTAGATAAACAGTTTCAGAAATACTGCTTCTGCATTAAAAATTTAATCTGGTAGACCTAGATTTGCCCGTAATCCAGACAAAGTTGAAAATGTTGGTGTATCTGATTTTCAAATCCCAAATCTATCAACCCGGAAACAATATGCCTCATTAGGAGGTTCAAAGACAAGTTTACAACGAGTTTTACATCTTGATTTGAATGTTCAAGTTAGAAGTTGTACAAAAACTCAATCCTGTTGGTCCTGAATTACGTCTTATTTTTTGTGAAAGGTTATTGCACCTCATTAATCGTGAAGACATTTCGCAATGTTTAAAAAGTCTGATGAAGTTAGTTTTGAGCTATATGGTAACGTATACACCCAACCTGTTCAAGAGAGAATCCTAGGGAAATCCATCAACCTTTGCATTGTGAAAAAGTGATTGTATGTTGTGGTGTTGCACGTTTTGGAGTTACCGGTCCTAATTTCTTTGAATAAAGAGCGGTACGTTGGAATGATTCAGAACCTTTTAGTTCCACAATTGCAACAGATTAGAATAGAAATTAACTCGTTATGGTAATAGGTAGATGGAGCGGTGGCACAAGGCAGATATGTCAATGACTGTTTTACTAAGACTGTTTCCGGGGTATCTCATTTCACGTATTGGTGATGGTCCCATTGCCTGCCCGGTCTCCGGATTGCTTGGGATTTTCTGTTGTGGGGATTACCTGAGCAAAGTTTTTGTTACAAAACTTTACGTCAAGCAGATTTGAAGAACTGCATAAGAAATGAAGCTGCTGCCAATGTCCATGGTAGGCTTTGTCGAGTAATGGCAAATTTTCAGAAAAAATTAGAAACATTTGTGGATGTTGGTGGGGAAATCTTATATGATGTTATATTCCATAAATGAAAATGGCATAACTTTGTACATATTTTGACTATTTTACTATTGTAAATATCATTTCCTAAAACGAAATGTATTTCTTAAAACCGTCAGGATTTATTGGACCACCCATTATAATTAGATTTTGACCATTATCAGAAAAATATCCAGGAAAATTTAAATAATTGACATAAATATACAAAAGTTAACCTCCTTAATACACTTGAACAATTCTAAATGTACAAAGCCATGAGAACACAACACCTTGTTTTGGCTGATGCCTTAGTGAAAATGAAATATTCAATACTGTTATCTCTATGCAAACACGGATAGATCATGCTGATTTGGTAAATTCAAATATTGGAGTGGGGACCATTTCCTGTAGCAGTGAACCTTGCATGGTGGCCTGATTGCATTTGCGTACCCATTACCAACTTCTTTTCATGAATTGTACCCCCAAACTATAAATCGTATCTAGTGCAAGTCTAGTGTCAGTAATGAGGAATCAGTACAGTAATAGTGTTAGCAATAAATGCAGGTTAATACTATATGATTACCATATTTTGCGATTAATAGTAACTTTTCAATATTAAATACTAAATGTAACCGAAAGTACCAGTACTTCAATAATTAAAAAAAAATTTACATTAAAAATTTTTTCCTGCCATTAGTAATTCATATAATAATGAAAAAGAAAAATTACTTTAAATTGTAAACACTTCCGTCGTTTCGTTTACTTGCAATTTATATTAGTGGAAGCCTTGTCCTTGCTTTGTTGCACAACTTTTTAAGTTAGGTTCAAGAGAAGCCAAGTTTAGTTTCATGTCGGGAGCAGCATTCAAGTTGTTTCTATATTTTTTTATATAAATGCGTAGCACGAAAAATCTATTTCTACCAGCTCTGTTTTTGGGAAGGCAATAAAACCTTAATTTCCAGGTCAGACAGAAGTTTATATTCCCTATAATTGAAGGGATGAGAAGCCAAGGGGTTCAAGTGATTTTTTTTTAAATAATGGAGTTAAGTGCAGAAACTGGCTCTTCGACACTTTAAAATGTTTGTGGCCAAAGAATATAACTATAAGTCTATCATGTGCTGAGATCTAGCGGCGAAAAAAAACTACTTCGTAGAAGAGCTGTTTAGCTTAGAAGCCAAGGGATACATGTGACGCAAGTCGCTGTACTTTACATAGGTAATTTACTTGTAACCTATGTTATATTACATAACTTCTAATTCCTATTAACACGTTCACTATTAAGCAAATTTCGTATTTCCTATGCTAGGAGCTGACCTTTTATTTTTTGTATTTATAGCCTAAATGAAATTACTTTATTTTTTATTTTAGAACCTTTTTACATAATAATCACTAATATTTAAAAGCGGACGCACATGGGCGTCCATAGCACATATGTTTAAAATTGGCGTGCGAAGCACGCAATGCTCTGTTTATTGAAAATTCTCCCAATACGGGGGTTGGCGTGCGAAGCACGCATTGCATTGTGTATTGAAAATACTCCCAAACTGGGGGTTTACGTGCGAAGCACTCAATGTACTGTTTATTAAAAGTACTCCCAATACGATGGTTTTCGTGCGAAGCACGCAGTGCATTGTCTATAGAAAATACTACCAATACGGGGGTTGGCGTGCGAAGCACGCATTGCATTGTGTATTGAAAATACTCCCAATACGGGGATTAGCGTACAATATTGTGCGTCAGGCGCTTCTCATAGTGTTCAGTGTCAAGCTCATATGTGCTTCCTTAGCAGTGAACGTGTTAACAGCCCAGGGGTACAAGTGACAACTTTTATCAAATATTGGCTGGTAACAAAGAATAAGAGGATGAAAATTAAATTAATATTTGTTATTATGTTAGTTTAGAACCTAGCAATTAAAAATACAGGGTGTCCCGTAAGTATTGACCAAAACTTCACGAGGTTATACTATAGGTAAAAACAAACAA
>JAGFPH010004391.1:85847-98828 GCA_018207615.1 Philaenus spumarius | reverse complement strand
AAAACTTCACGAGGTTATACTATAGGTAAAAACAAACAATTTTCACCATATAATGTATAGTCCTATCTTGCTTAGTTTTCTGTCTATCTGTCTGTATGTGTTTTTTAGAAAAAAATTCTATCTTAAAAATGATTTGAGATATTAAGTTGAAACTTTTTAAATTTAATGACCTTATTAGTGTGCATCTTAGATAAAAGTTTCAAAATAATATCATTTACAGAAACAAAATGGCGGCCATTTAAAATGTTCAAATCCTAATAACTTTAAAACGAGTGATGTTACAAAAAAAGGCAAGATACATAAAAAATAGCCCCTTTTAACACAAGCATTTTGGTACCTAGTTTATTGATCTAAGATAAGTAGTAAAAGAAATAAGTAAGATTTCCCAAGTAAAGGTTTTTGTTTTATTCATAATTGCAATGTATTTTCCAATAATGATGAATAATTCATGTCACAACAAGCAACAAATAATATTACCTGAACTGTAAAACACAAGTGACATTAAATAAACAACAAGTAAGAAGACCTAATTATGATTTCGAAGCAAATGTTCAATGTGGCCTCCTCTCTGCTGATTGCACAGTGTAAATCGCTGTAAAGCTGACCGCCGGATATGTTCAAAATGATTTTGCTCCTGAATTACTGCAGCAGCTTCAACAATGCGAGCAACCAAATCCATGGCGAGTGGAATACACCAATTGTTTCATGTGTCCCCAAGCAGAAAAATCCATCGTTGTGAGATCCGGGGATCTTGGGGGCCAAGGGACAGGACCACCGCGTCCGATCCATTGATTTTCATACACTGCGTTAAGGTGCTGTCGGACTGCATTTGTAAAGTGGGCCGGGGCCCCATCGTGTTGGAACCATATTTGTTGCCTAACATTGAAAGTAACATTTTCGAGAAGCTCAGGCAGAACATCTTGGAGAAAAAGTTGGAACATCTTGGAGTATACCCGTCCATTTAACTTATTCGGCAAAACATAGGGTCCAATTAAACTGTCATTTAATATACCAGCCCACACGTTCACTGAAAACCTTCTTTGATGATGGCGTTGAATTGTTGCATTCCTGTTTTCTTGGGCCCACACATGATTATTTTTTACATTAGATACTCCCTCACGGGTAAAAGTCGTTTCGTCAGTGAAAAGGATATTCTTTAAGAAGTTTGGGTATTCTACTTGTTTGTGCAACACCCAACGAGAGAAATCTAACCTTTGTGCATAATCTCCAGGATGTAGTTCCTGCACTTTTTATCATTTAAAGGGATATAATAATTGTTCATGCAGTGTTCTCCACACAGTACTCTTGCTAGCACCCATGTCATGTGCTATAGCCCTTGTACTTGTTGATGGATTATCTCCTGGTCCAAGACAGCTTCTTCATAAGCAAGTGACCGAACAGTTCTTGGCCGGCCTACTATATCCGAGCACTTTTGAACACTTCCGATCTCCCTAAGACGATTGTGGACTTCAATAAACACTTTGTGACAGGGTTGATTTCTGTTAGGAAAACGCTCTGCGTACAGTCTTCTCGCTAAACTTGAATTACCATCAGCCAATCCATAGACATAGTGAATATCAGTGTATTCAGCTACTGAATATTGTTCCATCTTCAGTGCAAACTAATAATATTATAGCACAACTAAAAACACTACTCACAATATTACAGAAACATGATGTGTTGTGGTTAAGCAGTTAAAATCAATATTAGTTCCAAGTAGTAAACAAATCATCACAACAATTAACTATCTCTTAATTTATTATCAGCTGTTACATAAAAACAGCTGATGCATAATGCCTTATGCATCTAATTCTTTTGTAATGCTGTACCTTTAAGCATAGACCTTTACTTGGGAAATCTGACTTATTTCTTTTACTACTTATCTTAGATCAATAAACCAGGTACCAAAATGCTTGTGTTAAAAGGGGCTATTTTTTATGTATCTTGCCTTTTTTTGTAATATCACTCGTTTTAAAGTTATTAGGATTTAAACATTTTAAATGGCCGCCATTTTGTTTCTGTGAATGATATTATTTTTAAACTTTTATCTAAGATGAACACTAATAAGGTCATTAAATTTAAAAAGTTTCAACTTGATATCTCAAACCATTTTTAAGATAGAAATTTTTTCTAAAAAACACATACAGACAGATAGACAGAAAACCAAGCAAGATAGGACTATACATTATATGGTGAAAATTGTTTGTTTTTACCTATAGTATAACCTCGTGAAATTTTGGTCAATACTTACGGGACACCCTGTATTTTTAATTGCTAGGTTCTAGACTAACATAATAACAAATATTAATTTGATTTTCTTCCTTATTTATTCTTGTTTACCAGCCAATATTTGATAAAAGTTGCCATTTGTACCCCTGGGCTGTTAACACGTTCACTGCTAAGGACGTACATGTGAGCTTGACACTGAACACTATGAGAAGCGCCTGACGCACACTATTGTACGCCAATCCCCGTATTAGTCCAGTCATATTAGGTAAAAATACCCCTCTACCTGGAAATAATTCCCTAAAAGGGGAAACTTTGCATATGTATAGTACTAGCACCCAGTAACAACATATTAAAAATCAACATTCGTGTATGCTGTGCTACGGCCGCCATCTTGGAAAATGGCAGCCGATTTTCACTTTTTTGGCCATATCTCACTAACCGTTGGAGATACAAAAAATATTTTCAAACAAAAGTTAAAGACCACAAAGAAATACATCTTTTCAGTTCTGATAAATGTTGTCCTATCTCTAACGGTTATTGAGAAAAATTCAAATTAGTAATAACAAAACTTGAATTTTGTTCGAATTTCTGCAGTTGAAGTGGGAAATTTAATTTAACACGTACATTAATCTTTAAGGTTTGGCATTTAGACCTAGGTATTATTGAAATACAAAATATTATTTGTTAGTTTCTTTTTATTTATAAACATTTTTTAAGTAAATAGGTAGAACAGTTATTTAATACTTAAAACATTTTGATTATTCATCTTCTTCTACAATCTCAGATTCATCAACCTCCACCTCTGGCGAGTTCTCACACGACAATCCCTCACATTTACCACACATTGCTGAACACAGTAGGCCTGCCCGTTTGCACTCACAGTAGTCAGAACACTTCTTACAGTTGCAAGAAATAACATGCATGATTCTCTCGGGTGCTGGTGGAAGAGTGGTTGGTAAAGGTTGCAGTGAATTGTCAGCCAAACTCCAACCCCAATGACACGGATCTAAATCATTTCCAAGCCATTTTTGAACTTGGTGATATACACGGAAGCTGTGTTGGGAAGCAGCAGCTGATGTTGGTGGTAGCGTAGAAAAATCAAAATTTGCTTGCAGCCCTTTCTTAGCAGTATATTGGTGGTATACGTAAAATCTGTGCTCATCCAATGTTTTATTCTTTGATTTACCATACAAAGCAATGATAAAAGTCTCTCCTGCTGCTGAAATTTGTTGTTTGGTTGCATTTCTGTCATCGAAAACGCTCACTGTATATCTAAGCCGTTCTTCTTTTTTCAATAAATTTAGACACTTTACTTTCCCTTTTCTGAAAATACTGGATGTGGTGTCACATCCTGACACTGCATGACAGAATAGAAGGACATCTTTGCATTCTTGATGGATCTCCTGTTGTTTGGATATGTTGAACATACTCGCCCTTTTAGAACCAGATTGAGGCCTAAATAACCAAATGTTTTCAGTAGTGGATCTACTTGTTAGTAAGACTAAAATGTCTGTGTCCTGAGCAACAACAACTAATTTATCAGTAACTGTAGCACGTTGCAGAGCTACTGTAGTGATCAGTACATCAGCATCATCTGTTGCTTGATGTATTTCGTATCCATTTGCAGCTAGATGGCTGGAGAGCAAAGTGATGAGAGCCTTTTTATTTTTTGGATTAGATAGAAAATCAGCCTGGCTATGAGTAACATAATTATGTTCATCACATTGAATTTCTGGTATGTGATTTCTGTAGCGTAGCATATGGGCTTGTCCTTTAGTAGTTGGGCAGTCTGGATAGCCATCAAATACGATAACAGTATTTTTACCATAGTGTGCATTCACAAATGACTTGTAAGCGTTTACTACATCACCATATGTAGCAGGTTTAGGCCACACTACACAATGCAACAGGTGTCCTCCATCAAGGATGTATATACAATCCTGTTTAGCAATAATAGATTGCTCCTGTTCTTTGAAAGCAGTAACTAGAGAAGATTTTGTACCTTTTCTCATAGACGATTCGTTAAAAAGCGAAGTAGGTCTTGGTGCCAATTCATATTTAAAACACTCTTTTAACTCTTCTGGAGTGCTATGTAAACAAATGATCCTATTAAATAATTGTTGTACATTGATTGGAACTACTTTTCCTCTGACTGTAACTGATGAGGTGATAGATGCTAATGGTACTACTCTTGCTTTTATGGGAATAACTACTTCATGAAATGTTTTACCCATTAATGTTGCCATGGAGTTTGTTCCTTTCTCAACAGCGAGATCACACGTCACAGTACTGTCTCCGACAACACCAGAAGAAATACTGACGAGGTTACCTGATACTGTAAAAGGGTTATGTTGTCTCATCCAATTCATAAATTTGTCTCTGTCATTTGTGTCCCTCTTCATACTGCTATCTCTTAAATCTTTGTGTTGCTCTGATGTTTCAGTAGATATCCCTGCAAAATCTTCAACTGCTGTGGCAATATCAGATGAAACAGGAGCACACAAAATCCATCTCATTACAGTGTAATCACTGAAGCCTCGAGTTTTGTTTTTACTAATTTGAGCTTTTCTCAATAACCGTTAGAGATAGGACAAAAGTTATCAGAACTGAAAAGATGTATTTCTTCGTGGTCTTTAACTTTTGTTTGAAAATATTTTTTTTTTCTAAAACGGTTAGTGAGATATGGCCAAAAAAGTGAAAATCGGCCGCCATTTTCCAAGATGGCGGCCGTAGCACAACATGCACGAATGTTGATTTTTAATATGTTGTTACTGGGTGCTAGTACTATACATATGCAAAGTTTCCTCTTTTAGGGAATTATTTCCACCTAATATCCTAATATGACTGGACTATATTGGGAGTATTTTCAATACACAATGCAATGCGTGCTTCGCACGCCAACCCCCGTATTGGTAGTATTTTCTATAGACAATGCATTGCGTGCTTCGCACGCCAACCCCCGTGTTGGGAGAATTTTCAATAAACAGAGCATTGCGTGCTTCGCACGCCAATTTTAAACATATGTGCTATGGACGCCCATGTGCGTCCGCTTTAAAATATTAGTGATTATTATGTAAAAAGGTTCTAAAATAAAAAATAAAGTAATTTCATTTAGGCTATAAATACAAAAAATAAAAGGTCAGCTCCTAGCATAGGAAATACGAAATTTGCTTAATAGTGAACGTGTTAATAGGAATTAGAAGTTATGTAATATAACATAGGTTACAAGTAAATTACTTATGTAAAGTAAAGCGACTTGCGTCACATGTATCCCTTGGCTTCTAAGCACAGCTCTTTTACGAAGTAGGTTTTTTTTCGCCGCTAGATCTCAACACATGATAGACTTAAAGTTATATTCTTTGGCCACAAACATTTTAAAGTGTCGAAGAGCCAGATTCTGCACTTAACTCCATTATTCAAAAAAAAATTCACTTGTACCCAATGGCTTCTCATCCCTTCAATTATAGGGAATTATAGGTCAAACTTCTGTCTGACCTGGCAATTAAGGTTTTATTGCCTTCCCAAAAACAGAGCTGGTAGAAATAGATTTTTCGTCCTACGCATTTATAAAAAAAATATAGAAACAACTTGAATGCTGCTCCCGACATGAAACTAAACTTGGCTTCTCTTGAACCTAACTTAAAAAGTTGTGCAACAAAGCAAGGACAAGGCTTCCACTAATATAAATTGCAAGTAAACGAAGCTACGGAAGTGTTTACAATTTAAAGTAATTTTTCTTTTTCATTATTATATGAATTACTAATGGCAGGAAAAAATGTAAAATTTTTTTTAAATTATTGAAGTACTTTCGGTTACATTTAGTATTTAATATTGAAAAGTTACTAATAATCGCAAAATATGGTAATCATATAGTATTAACCTGTATTTATTGCTAACACTATTACTGTACTGATTCCTCATTACTGACACTAGACTTGCACTAGATACGATTTATAGTTTGGGGGTACAATTCATGAAAAGAAGTTGGTAATGGGTACGCAACTGCAATCAGGCCACCATGCAAGGTTCACTGCTACAGGAAATGGTCCCCACTCCAATATTTGAATTTACCAAATCAGCATGATCTATCCGTGTTTGCATAGAGATAACAGTATTGAATATTTCATTTTCACTAAGGTATCAGCCAAAACAAGGTGTTGTGTTCTTATGGCTTTGTACATTCAGAATTGTTCAAGTGTATTAAGGAGGTTAACTTTTGTATATTTATGTCAATTATTTAAATTTTCCTGGATATTTTTCTGAGAATGGTCAAAATCTAATTATAATGGGTGGTCCAATAAATCCTAACGGTTTTAAGAAATACATTTCGTTTTAGGAAATGATATTTACAATAGTAAAATAGTCAAAATGTGTACAAAGTTATGCCATTTTCATTTATGGAATATAACATCATATAAGATTTCCCCACCAACATCCACAAATGTTTCTAATTTTTTCTGAAAATTTGCCATTACTCGACATAGCCTACCATGGACATTAGCAGCAGCTTTATTTCTTATGCAGTTCTTCAAATCTGCTTGACGTGAAGTTTTGTAACAAAAACTTTGCTCAGGTAATCCCCACAACAGAAAATCACAAGCAATCCGGAGACCGGGCAGGCCATGGGACCATCACCAATACGTGAAATGAGATAACCCGGAAACAGTCTTAGTAAAACAGTCATTGACATATCTGCCTTGTGCCACCGCTCCATCTTCCTATTACCACAACGAGTTAATTTCTATTCTAAACTGTTGCAATTGTGGAACTAAAAGGTTCTGAATCATTCCAACGTACCGCTCTTTATTCAAAGAAATAAGGACCGGTAACTCCAAAACGTGCAACACCACAACATACAATCACTTTTTCACAATGCAAAGGTTGATGGATTTCCCTAGGATTCTCTCTTGACCAGTTTGGATGTATACGTTACCATATAGCTGAAAACTAACTTCATCAGACTTTTTAAACATTGCAAAATGTCTTCACGATTAACGAGGTGCAATAACCTTTCACAAAAAATAAGACGTAATTCAGGACCAACAGGATTGAGTTTTTGTACAACTGCTAACTTGAACATTCAAATCAAGATGTAAAACTCGTTGTAAACTTGTCTTTGAACCTCCTAATGAGGCATATTGTTTCCGGGTTGATAGATTTGGGCTTTGAAAATCAGATACACCAACATTTTCAACTTTGTCTGGATTACGGGCAAATCTAGGTCTACCAGATTAAATTTTTAATGCAGAAGCAGTATTTCTGAAACTGTTTATCTAGCTTATAATAGTATTCCTACAAGGAACAGCACCATGACGAGGAACATGGAAACTGTTACGAAATAACAGTTGCGTTGCAGTGACAGACTCATGATTAAAAACAAACAAAAGTTGCGATAAAAAAAACACGATGTTGAACTGTCCACTGTTCCATGTTTACTGAAATGGAATTAGCTGTGTTCTTAACTGTTACTTAAGAGTCTAAATAAAATTACAGCTGAAAAACATCTGTTTAAAAAAAAGTATCAGGTTTTATTGGTCCATCCAGTCTTTTCGAAGCCGGATCTTTGCTCAGTTAAGTTAGGAATTGTGCTGAAATCCTTTTTATGACTGTTCGTCCTATTTGTCCATTTTGTATTCACCTGAATTTGCGTACTCGTCGTTGACTGCTTGTTTCTGCCTCAGAGCTTTTCTTATGATATTTGAAGTTCTGTAAGCTGGTACAATATTAATCTGAATGGTTATTTTAAAAGTGTGTTCGAGTTTAGAGCCGTATCCGATGGACCATATTATTTAATTTTTGTTTCGTTAGGAGTTTAAGATTGGGATGCAAATGCTTATGACGGAGTTTGTCTATTGTCTTTGGTTGGTAGCCGTTAGAAGCAGCTGTTTGTTTAATTATTTCATTTTCCTTAATAGGAAATATGAGCTATTACAGTGACTCATAAGGTGAGAAATAAGGTCGGGAGTGGTCAATGAGCAGAGATCATGGTCCCCAGAATACGTTTCGGGGTATCATTAAAATCTTTATTTGTATATATACATAATATGTACTAAATTTGCTACACACGTTGGCTTTTTTAGACTGGAAGAAAATTATTTTTCGATTTTTGTACTAGAATGAAACTTTTGTGGGTTTTATGTACAAATTTAAATATAAGAGATTATTCTGCACAATTTGGTTACTTTACAGGACCTTACAGCTCATCTAATTCCCCAAAATTTATCAAAACGTAAAATGCAATAACAGTACTTGGTTCAAATCCATGATGGATTTTACCGGCATCCTGCGAACGATGCAAATCAGTCCAAAACCCGTACACATAGGCATCTGTTGTCTTTGTCGTCTATTATATATCGTCTATTGTCTATCGTCTATTGTCTATCGTCTATTGTCTTCGTGAGTGTGGTTTAAAGCCTAATACATATACACTATTTTTTTTTATTCGCTTAACTAATGTCAGCTGTTTACATGTTTGATCGAATTATTAAAGTTTTCCGCAGTCAGTGGGATGTTTAATTGTTATATCCGTTGTGGTTGGTTTTCTGTATGTATACAAATTACGACTAATATTATGTTTTGATATAAGTGTGTCCGGAAAATTTAGCGCTTTTTGTGTTTCTATTTCAATTTTAAATGGTATTTTTGGTATGTTTTAAGTTTTCCGATTCATTGTCTGTCGGTAGATTCCGTTTCACATGCATTCGAGGTTATAATTTACTTTCATTAAAATGCAGCTAATTTTGTAGTAGTAAAATGTGGAGCGAGCAATGGTTGGCTTGTAATACTTGTAAAATGTAAACTGTGTTTCATGTTTGTACACACTAGGAAAGTTTCCATGAGTATTTAAATTGCTCTAACGCAAGTTTGCTAGACTCAAAGGTTAGCGTTTTGTTATTCTTTACTCGTTGTCAAGGGAACGTTGGTAAAGAAGGTCAAATATTGTATTATAGACACATTGTATAACGGATTGTAGATAGAATGTTACATTATTTAACATTATTATAGGCACTTGCTTGGAAATGTTCCTTCACTGGTAATCTAGAAGTGAAATACACATACATTTATTTCATTCTTAATCATATCCACATGGTGTCCCAGAAGCCTGGATATTTCAACTTCATGTGAATATAAGCTGTATAAAGATATATTCCGAATTTTTGTCCGCCATCTTTTATTTAACTTTAATTTCTCAATGAAAAATTGGTTTATACTTAATTTTCAAGTTCAATTCCAGATATTCGGATACTCATTTCTGTCCCATAAAATTTGAAAAAAATAATTTACACGTGTTCTTAAATTTAATTGTTAGTAATCATATTTTGTTTACATTAAAATTATTGTTAGCTTTAGTACTACATAGATTTTATAATATAATTAATACCTTCAGTCAAATGTAATTTAGCGAATTTTTTTAAAATAATTATTGCAGTAACTCTTATGATGAGGCCTAAAATCATGAGTGGATAATGAGCACCGATCATGGTTCCAAGGACACGGTTGGGGTGTTATTAAACATTACATATATATACATATACGGCTTCGCACTCTACCGGCCAAATTGTGTGTCCGATTTGGTCAAAATTTGGTACACACGTTGGGTTTTTAAGTAGCTCAGACGAGTTTGTTATCAAAAAAATCCAAAGACTGAAGTAAAATTCTTTTACAATTTTTCGTACTAGAAAGAAATTTGTTTTTGGTTTATTTAAAAAATAAATATATTCGATTATTCTGCAAATTTTGTTTTTTAAACGACCTTATAGCACATCTGATTCTCCCAAAATCAATCAAAACGTAAAATACCATAAAGTACCCTGTACAAATCCAGCAGTCCATAATCAAAGGCCTCAAAAATTCGAGTTGTAAACTCTGTGCGAGGCTGGAGGCTGAAGTGCAAACAAATTCTACTAATATAATTCGTACACGGAGGCAGCTATTCACCGTCGTCGTGATTAGACCAATTTCCCAATTAGTTGGTTGAAACCCTAAAACATATAAACTTAACTTTTGAAATTCACTCAACTCAAGTCAGCGGTTCATAGGCGTGATCGAATTATTTGTAATGATACAATTATTTCACAGTTTCGCTGCCATGGGCAGCATCTTGAGGCCAGCTGACTATAACCAACTATACATTTTTGTATTCTTGTTTTGCAACAACACTTTTACAAGTTGGCATAATTAACTGCCCTCAAGATGCTGTCCGTGACATCGAATCATGCACAATGTAAGATCAAATAATTAAGTCTACCAACAAAGAGACAACATTTACCTCAAGGTTGTTATTATATCAAAGCCTAATTTGTATAGTTTATGTCCGACCACCGGAGAGAAAAACTGAAAAAAGAAAACGTAAGTGGTCAGAATAAGGATGAAAAATGATACTAACAAAAAAATAGTGTATATATAAAGGTTATAAATAACTTAATTCATTCCGACGGACAATCCAATGGATTTATCCGTGTGGATAACTAGTTTCGACGGCTATACCGTCATCGTCAGATCCTAGACACCGTTGTTGGGAAGAGGTTGTTCAGCCATTCTGAGGCGTCGTCTTATTATCTGCCTCATATTGTTGTTTAAAAGAATAATTTAGTCAGTTATCAGTGACCGCTCGGCTCATACACTCTTGTTTCGCCAATACCAAACGTTGGTTTAAAAAAGCAGCGAACATTCGTTACCGGCCTGTTTATGTGTTTTAAGTATATATATGTACCGTGTAATTGTGTTATTGTTTTAATAAATTTTAATTAAATTATTCTTCTAAACAACAATATGAGACTGATAATAAGACGACGCCTCAGAATGGCTGAACAACTTCTTCCCAATAACGGTAAGCATGTACCAAATATATTGCCATCGGTCACCACGGTAAAAGCTGTGGATTTAATTCTGGTACTTTTCCGGTATTTTACGTTTTGATTGTTTTTGGAGGAACCAGATGGGCTGTAAGGTCGCATAATAAAACAAAATGTACAGAATTATTTCGTTTGTCTATTTGTTTAAAGAAAACTTCAAAAAAAATTAATTCTATTACGACAAATCTCAAAAACATTTTATTTCCTGTCAAAAATTTAGTCCACTTCCAGTCAATTTTTTGGCTAACGAACTCGTTCAAGCAACTTAGAAAACCAACCTTTGTACCAAATTTGGACCAAATCGGACGTTAAATGCGTTCGTTAGAGTGCGCATACCTATATACATGGTACTTCCAGTCAAAAATGTAGTCTACGTCCAGTCTATTTTTTTTTGCTAATGAACTCGTCCAATTGACTTAGACAGTCAACGTGTGTACCAAATTTGGACCAAATCGGACGTAAAATGCTTCCGTTAGAGTGCGCACACATATATACATAAAGTTACTTCCGGTCAAAAATTTGGTCTACATCAGTTCAATTTGTTTGACTAACCTACCAGTTCAAGAGACTTAGAAACCAAATGTGTGTACCAAATTTGGTCCAAATCGGACGTAAAATGCGCCCGTTAGAGTGCGCACACATACATACATAAATATATACATACATACGTACATATATATAAATGATTTTTAATCACACCCCAAAACGTTTTCTGACGACCATGATCGGTGCTCATTTACTACTCCCGACCTTGGGTCTTACCATAAGGACCACTGGAATAGCTCTTTTTTCCTATGGAAATTCGCTAATAATAATAGATATATTACTATTTTCTAGGTCTAGCAGATTGTTCACGTTTCACTGGTATAGCTGTGAAAAGGATAATTTTCTAATCAGTGGGGTTGGATGGTGCCTGTTATTTAATTATATAGATCACTTCACAAATCAGGTAAATACACCTATGTTTATATCACTATATTGACAACACGAAAGGGGCATAGGTCATTAGCAATGTGGGGTAATACGTAAGCCAACATTGTAATTAATTAACGTTAATTTGCAGTTTAAAAGAAATACTAAATTAAATAAATATAAATTGTTTAACGTCTTTACATAAAATTGATTTTGTTTTTAATAACTTATATTAAACGAGGGGCTCAAGCAATGCAAACAGGTTATTGTATACTCTGATATTTTCACTGCAATGACGATTGAACGACCTATTGAAATAGACACGACCAACCCCAATAGTTCGCATTGCGGCACGTTGTAGTATCAGCATTAATACTTAATACTAATTGCATAAACGGTACCAGGAACTGGCACATACTTTCTCACAAACATATTTAAATTATTAAACGTCACGGTGACTTGTAGGGTGGGGTAGGAGAGGTGATTTTGTATTAAAGATGTTTTCCCATAAAAATCCATAAAATAACGGAAAAACCAACTTTTCTCAAAAACGGCTCAAACGATTTTGATTAAAATTTTACAGTTTATAGTACTATAGGTCCCTAATAAGCTATACAATTTTAATCAAAATCGTTAGAGCCGTTTTTGAGAAAAGTTGATTTTTCCGTTATTTTAAGGGTTTTTATGGGAAAATTACCCTTAAAAATAAAAAATTCACAAAAATGAAAAAAACGCCTGGAGATACCGTGGATTAGTACCTCCATACCAAATTTCATCAAAATCGGACGACTGGTTTAGGCTCTAGGTCTGATAACATCCACACAGACACACAGACACACAGACACACACACAGACATCACTCCGAAAACCACTTTTTTAGGTTCAGGGGGACCCAAAACGGATATTTCCACCAAAAACTCAAACTCGAAAATTTTGACGAATACAATACTTTCTCCATATACTATGGTATAGGGGGAGAAAGTAA
>JAGFPH010004391.1:53339-85747 GCA_018207615.1 Philaenus spumarius | reverse complement strand
GTTTTGCTCTCAAATCGCGGGTTTGCATCCCGGCAGAAGCTGCCCTCACCTCATGTGTATTTAAACCGGGTACTTTTATGTTATTAGCGAATTTCCACAGGAAAAATAAGCTATTGCAGAGCCCCTATGGCTCTTACCCAAGGTCGGGAGTAGCAAATGAGCATCGATCATGGTCCCCAGAACACGTTTTGGGGGGGTCACTAAAAATCAAATATAATATATATAAGTATATGTGTATATATGTATATATGTGTTCGCAATCTAGCGGCAGTATTTTAAATCGGATTCCGTCCAAATTTCGTACACATGTTGGGTGGCAATGTCGCTCGGACGAGTTCGTTAGTAAAAACAATTCCAACAACCGGAAGCACGTTTTTTTGACCGAAAGTAACAATTTTTTTAGATTTTTTTTACGAGAATTAATGCTTTTTAGAGTTTTTTCTACAAATATAAATGTAGGATGTTATTCTGCACATTTGTTTTTTTACGCGACCTTATACCTCGCTTGAATCCCCAAAATCGATCGAAACGTAAAATACCATAACTGTACCCGGTTCAAAGCCATGTGTTGTATTTTACCGTGGGATTGGCGTTCGAAGCAAGCAATGCATTGTGTATTGAAGATACTCCCAATATGCGGAATGGCGTGCGAATCACGCAATGCATTGTGCATTGAAGATACTCCCAATACGGGGGGTTGGTGTGCGAAGCACGCAATACTTTTGTGAATAGAAAATATTCTCAACATGCGGAATGGTGTGCGAAGCACGCAATGCATTGTGTATTGAAAATATTCCCAATAGGCGGAATGGCGTGCGAAGCATTTTGCAGCTATTCAGCACCGTCGTGAGTAGACCTATTTCACAAATTGTTGGTTGAAACCCTAAAACATAGGCCTATAATCTTAATTTTTCAAATTTGCTCAACTCACTTCAGCGGTTCAGCTGCATGGTCGAATTATTTTACGTTTTGATCGATTTCTTGGGAACCAGACGGGATATAAGGTCGTGAAAAAGCAAAATGTGCACAATAATCTCCTGCATTTATTTTTTTAGATAACACCCAAAAAGGTGTAATTCTAGTATGAAAAATATCATCTCTTCATTCCGTTCGCTGTGAAAAAACTCAGCCTTGCTCTCTTTTGCTGCGAAGAAGCTGGTAGTGGACAAACCCACTTCAAGAGTTTGAATCCTTGACGTTGGCCTTGATACAAAAAAAAAACTGTCCCCACTTCGATTTGAACCGGGCATTTTTATAGTATTTTACGTTTAGATTGATTTTATAGGAACCGGACATGTAAAAAGAAAAACGTGCAGATCTATATTTATACTTTTTTTTAAATAAAACCAAATAAACTTTCATTATAATACGACAACTCTCAAACAATTTTAACTAACGGTCAAAAACCTTGCTTCCTGTTATTGGATAGTTTGACTAACGAACTCGTCCGACAATCAACGTGTGTCAACCAAATTTGGACCAAATCGGACGTGAAATGAATCCGTTAGAATCGCACATAAGTGCAAAATATATTGTTATATTTATACATAACATTTTAATGACACCCTAAAACGTGTTCTGGGGACCATGATCAGTCCCGTCATTACCATAAGAGTCTCATTTTTCTTACTGAAATTCGCTAATAAACACTATCGTTTACATGAAGTTTAGAGATGTTATAACACTACTGTACTTTCTAGTTTAAATGTAAAAAGTTGAAATATAATATCTTTCAAATACTTTTTAAATATGCTGTTTTTTATATAATTTACAGCTGTTGAAGTAACACCAACAGTTTTGGTAGTTTTTTTAACAACACTAGTAGGCTCTGTGAAAAATCACAGGCAGAATTATTAGATACACATCATATAAACAAATTGTTTAAACAGACTTTATCTAGGCCTACCTTTAGGATGGGGATTCTTAGCTCAGTAAATGTGAACAATTATAAGGATTACTAACTGTAGGCATATTTGTTAAAATATGTTATTTACATAATATATTTTTAGTATATATCAAGGATACATACATTGTTTTTAATTCATTTTTTCATATTGTCATATCAAATAGTTTAAAAGTTGATATATCATAAAATAGTCAAATATTGTAAAATTTAGATATGATTTTATAAAACTGTACTCCTATTTGTTAAACATTTTTATTTATAAAATTATTATATATCAAAATCAAGATAAAAGTACTAGAGTTTGATTGCTTTTTTATTATATTGATATATCAAATGATTTAGAAGTTATTATATTTAAGAAATTAATAATCCAATATGTGATACGAAGATGCAAGAATTTTTCCGAATTCAAACAAATCTGTATCTCTTCTTTTATATTTGTATAAATGTATATATCGATGATAAAAGGTTTACAACCTCAAAACAAAATTCATTACGTATTATAGCCTACATTAGTTCCATAACTCATATTTTAAAAATCAACTTTACAAAACTATTATTGATTGAAGTTGTGAAGTTGTAAACATAAACCAAAAATTAAATCAACACTAGGTTTTGTTTATTAAGTATTACAGGTTATGAGTGATACCAGCTGTTATATTGCATTGTTACTCACGTACACGAACTTAAACTCGCATTTATAGGAGTTGATAGAACTGATTTGCAAAAGGTTAACATCGTTAATTTCCCGTGAGACAATTCAATGTTTATCTAAAAAAATAACGGGTGTCATCGTCAAGTCCAAATATTTTGTCAAGGAAATTAAAACTGGCTAATCGATTACATTGAAAGTATTTCATAAGTGAAAATATGTTATTAAGTAAAACTTGCCAGTTTAGACGCCCTTGAATTGTTGAAAAGGAACACAACGTATGATGATTGTTTAAAAGTCGAAACCGATTAATCTTTTGGTTAAACATTGGATTGTCTGACGGGAAATAGATTTAATAATCTTTTTTTCTTTGTTTAGTTACAAAATCCCGGAGGATACATCTAAATTAATTATGTCTAACATAAAAATAATTAAAATGTTTCCTATTAAAAAAAACTCTAGAAATAAGTTTGTTATGGACAATCTAATTGTATATCTTGTTAGTAGATATTTTATTTCGAATGTTTGCATATCGATGGAGGTTAAATGCAGTTGAAAGTTATATCATTATAAAATAATTATATTGTAAAACCATTCACATTGGTTGTTTTCTGTTGTTACTGATTTACAAAATTACAATTGAATTCTAACTAAAACAGATAATATTTTTATAAACTAAACAAAAATAACATAAACAATAATGGAAACCCCGAGGTAATAAAACTTGTGGGGTGGTTTTAAAACATGAATTAATATACATCGAACATAATTCAAAGGAAAGGTTGAGTGAGCTGCAACCGACACTACTAAATATACATTTAAATCTACAAAAAAAAACAAAATTTGACTTCTAGTGTTTTTATAAACAACGAGTACCTATGTATTAATAAATTAAATTTACTTATATACATACTATATTATACATACAACACAGATCCATTGTGTTTTACAAAAGTAAAAATCTTTCTTTTACTTTGTCACTATACTATAGAGAAAGTATAATGAATACAAAAAAAATCGATGTTGAAATTTTTGTGGAAATATCCGTTTTGGGGCCCCCTGAGTCCAAAACAGTGGGTTTTACAAAATGTCTGTCTGTATGACTGTATGTATGTATGTCTGTATACAAAGCTAGAGCGAAAACTATTTAATCCATGTCAAAAAAATTTACACCAGACATTTCAAGTAGGCCTGTATTAGATGCATGAAAAACGGTTTGGAAAATTTTTGAAAACAACCCCCTTTTTGGCAAAAAAAACCCCAAAAATTTTTTTATTATTTTTTTATTAAAAAAACGGCTCTAACGATTTTGATAAAATTTAGGTTATTTGTAGCCTTTATTGTACCCTACCATATGCGAAAAACCGCATCTTTATAAAACTTCTCGGTTAGCTAATAATAATAATAAAATAATAACAGATTTTTGAGGGTTTTTTGTCCATAAAGGGGGTTGTTTTTCTAAATTTTTCAAAACCTTTTTTCGTGCATCTATACAGGCCTAATTGACGTGTTTGGTGCAAATTTGTTTGAAATCGATAGAATAGTTTTCTCTCTAGCTAATAATAATAATATTTATTAGTTAATCTCCTACTTTAATATGAGCTCTCCTACACCTCCTACAATAAAATTATGAAGTCACAGTGAATCTGTTTAGTAATTTAAATATGTTTGTGAGAAAGTATGTGCAAGTTCCTGGTACCGTTTATTTACTTTCTCACTATACTATAGTATAGAGAAACTATAGTGATTGCAAAAAAAATCGATTTTGAAATTTTACTAGACATATCCGTTTTGGGACCCCCTGAGTCCAAAAAAGTGGTTATTACAAAATGTCTGTCTGTATGTATGTATGTCTGTAAGTCTGTATGTATACAAAGCTAAAGCGAAATCTATTCGATCGATTTCAAACAAATTTGCACCAGACATGTCAAGTAGACCCGTATAGATGCACGGAAAACAGTTTTGAAAAATTTTGGAAAAACAACCCCTTTTTGACAAAAAAACCCTATAAAAATCAGTTATTATTAAAAAAAACGACTCTAACGATTTTGATAAAATTTTACTTATTTGTAGCCTTTAATGTACCCTACCATATGCAAAAAATCGCATCTTTCTAAAAATTCTCGTTTAGCTAACAATAATAATAATAACTGATTTTTGGGGGTTTTTTGACCATAAATGGGGTTGTTTTCCAAAATTTATCGAAACCTTTTTTCTTTTTTGAATGTGAGCATACAAAATAACATGATTTATTTTTAAATAGTTTGTGTGTTTCTTCCAAGTAAGATTGGAATCAACAAACAGTCCCAAATACTAAATTTCGTGAACTTGTTTAATCAATGACTATGGAAATAAATGCATAATGCAATTTATCTTATGGTACTTCAGTGGAACAGAGACTCGTATATTTTTAAACTCAACGAAAAATATAACAATTTATAAATACAATATATGTTTAAAGATATTAATGCGTAGGCCTATAGTAAATTATATTGTGTTGAGTTATTAAAGTATCTAGAACACCGCAATATAATTAATTGGTTTGATGTCAACAATTTGAAATAAAATTCGCTCACAGACTGATGCGGTTCGAGTACAATTTAATTAATTGGTTATAAATTTTAATCAATCGTCAATTATCGGCGAGATGCAGAAGATGATGAAAGGGTTGTTTTCGGGTGTGGGCGTTTTGTGTAGGTTGGAAGCAATGGGGTAAGAGAGGGTGGGGTGGGGAGAACACCCGCTGTATCGATTGTACAACTCCGCTAGGTTCCTATGAACTCTGACATTTTGTTGTGCAGATCAAAAACACTGTTTCCTGGGAGAGGTCAAGACCAAGGAACTAATCGACAGCTTCCTACGTGAAAACAAAAGGGATTCATTTCCGATGACTGGGACAACAACTGAGGAGTATTTATAGAGTGAGGAGAGATTTTAATTTTAAAGGAACTTCAATCGCCATTATGTGTTGTAAACATATGCATGTACAGGTAATATGTTGTTAACACATTATGTAATATATTATGTTGAATCCATATGTTCAACGGTCATTGATATTACTTTTAAAGTCTGCGTAATATCAAGCAGAAAATCTTTTTATAAAGGCAATGTTTAGTATTCAAAGTGCAGAATATACTTCTTGGCTCTGGCATTGTAACTTAAAGGTTACAAAAATAAAAAAATATAATAAATATATAAACTGTTAAAAAAATGGGGCTCGGTAAAAGTTTCAAAAAATAAAAAAATACTCAAAAATAATAAAAAATGCTATATGTGGATTATTTTGTAATTATTATCATCTCTCCTTCACTTCGCTCATTTACTCACCTTAAAAACAAGAACTCGTCACTCATAAAATGCCTTAAATCACCAAGAACACTTCTTACTACTTTACCTCCATTTACTAAAAATCACCATACATCATGTATCTCCTTTTAACTCCAACGTAAAATTACACCTTTACATACACCTTAAGCTCCACTTTACCTTAATTCACCTTACTCATAAAAACCTTAATATCACCTTCGTTTAACTCATATATAAAAAAAATAACAATCCACATATAACTCTATTTATGCTCCATTAATACTTATGCATTTATATTTACTATTATTAATTCATTATATTAATTTAATTTTCTCAGGGGTGAATACTTGGCTGCAAAGTAATGACTAATGAATGTACGTGGCTAAATAAAGGAGTCTAAGACATTGTAGCGGAACAACCAGGCTTTTACTCAGACATTGTCAAAAAGTGATTATTTACAACAAAATATATCAACATTACAAGAAACAAACAAACAAATCAATTATATACAAATCTGTACAAAGTGTAGTCAAGCCTAGCTTAGATGTATGACGCAATAAAAATCAAAAGAAGTTACTTGTTAAAATAATCGAAAATTTTATAATTGCAGACTGAAAAATGTATGTCCTATGGCCATTATTACTTACGCAACCAGTTATTTTAATGTTTTCACCTAGGATTTCACTAAAACTCGAAACACATTTCTGTCCTGTAGTACGCACTTATACCGAGCACATGGTTGAATTTTATAAGTTCGTTTCTGATCGTAAAAACACCACCAAGACAACTATTGAAGATTGTGTGAAGAATAGAACACCTCTACTTCACTCCAATGATACTTTCGTTACTCAAAACTCGAAAGAACTACATTTTTCTTTACAGAAGCACACCTCCCACACCTTACAACTTGTGTAACATTTTACGCCATTTTTCTCTCTCTTTTTAGTCACGTAGGCCAAAACGTACAAGGCCTTCCGTATCTGAATAGTTTTTTACTCTTACCACGAATGTGTCTATGTCTGTCTTATATTCCAATACCTGTGTGCTTTATGTTATAATCCACTAATATATCTTGATTTCTTTATGTGCTTATTCTTTTTCAACTTCAACTGTTTTTCAATTACTTAAAACTGTCCATTGTGTAATCATTTAATTGTCTCTTTCAACCGCACTACATGTTAATAACTTCTTATACAGTTCACACACGTTACATACCTTTATTGAGTAATATATTTCAAGTCTGCTTTTATTTTATTTACTAACAGTCTGCCTTTTACTTTATTTATTTTTTATTTAGATGATTTTACTTTAATTGTTTTGCGTCACAAAAGAATTTATATATGTATGCAAAAATTATAAATGTTTATTGTTATAAATATTGCGTCCTTTATTTTTATTTAGACCAAACCTCTATGCTTTAGTCATTATGGGAAATTGTTAATTTATTATCATCATATAGTATTTCTGTTACATGGCTGTTAGTGTTACAGCATCTAGTATCTAGTACCACACAGCTGAACCACTGACGTAATTTGAGCGAATTTCCAAAATTATGTTTACATGTTTTAGGGTTTCAACTATTTGTTAATTTGGTCGACTCACAAAGCAATGCTTGTACAAAATAGATCAGTAGAATTTGTTTACATCTTTAACTCCAGCCCCAGCTCACACGCTCACACTCGCATCGGAAAATTAGTTTTGCGAGTTTGCACCTCGTCCTTGCTGCCTCGGATTATGAACTGCGCTTAGTGAGTTTGCACCCTAGCCGTCGGCCTCGGCCCCACGGTAAAATACCCCACGTGTATTTGATTCGGCTACTTTTATGTTATTTGCTTTTGGGAGAACATAGGATTTAAGGTTGTGTAAAAACAAAATGTGCATATTAATCTAATACAGGCTATTTATTTTTTGGAACAAAACCAAAAAATATTTATACTAGTATGAAAATATTTAAAAAAAATTGTTCTTCCTGTTAAAATCGTGCTCCCGGTTGTAGGATTTTTCGCCTATCGAATTTGTCCAAGCGACTTAGAAAACCATCATAAATTTGGACCAAATCGGACGTTAATGCGGCCGACAAAGTGCACACGTATATATACTTATTTATATTTATAATTCTTCTGTACGTGTGTCACTGAACTCCTTCTAAACTGCTGGAACAACTTTGATGAAATGTTTTATGTGTGTTTGATTAGGAAGGTTTAAATTCACAATTTTACCCGGTAGGTGGCGCTGTGGTCTGGTTCTAGGAATTTTTTTATATATAAAATAAATGTTTGTTTCTTTGTCATCTGTAGACTAAAAAAAACTGCTTGACCGATTTTGTTAAAAAAATGTATACTTTATAAATATCATTGCGAGGGTTGCTACTCTTAAACAATAAATCTTAATTAAAATAACTTCCTACAAGCTATAAAGCTAAATTAAACTAACTTCCTACAAGCTATAAATCTAAATTAAACTAACTTCTTACAAGCTATAAAACTAAATTTATGTAACATGTTATATTATTTTTAAGGGATATACAAAACTATTTGCGATTTGATTACTTAAGTGAAATGGAATAACTATCCTTAAAATTAAATAATAATCCACTTACTTTTTCTATATTCTCAAAAACTACTCAACTAATTTTACTAAAATTTCACACTTTACACATATAAGTACCAGGGTTTGTTTAGAGAATATGGTCACTACATACAATAAGATTTAAATGAGTGAGCTACCAGTATAAAATAATATAAATAAATTGCAATAAATCAATACAAACTACAAATCTAAATTTGTAATATCTACAAATTATTTAATATTACTCTTATTTGATACAAACAACATTTGCAATTCAATACTTTAGTCAAAGGTATGAAATGGGATAACATCCCTTAAAATTAAATCAAGCAATAGCGAATCATTGCCAGGTTCAACAGTGCATATACACAATGTTGAATGGTACAACCCAAAAAATGTTCTGGGGACCATGATACGTCTCATTGACCACTTCAGGCCTTATGTCTCACCATAAGAGTCAATGCATAGCTCACATTTCCTATGGAATTTCGCTAAAAACTAATGGTCTTATGTTCGTTGAATGTCAGTTGGGTCCTAAATTAATAGGGTCCTCTTTATAGCACTTTGCAGGATTTATTTATTCATTTCTTGCTTTTAAAAATACAACAAGTTATGCAGTTAAAAAACGCAATAATCAGAATTATTGCAATAATAAATAGAATTAGCAATCAATAAAATAATTGCAATGCTTTCATAGGTTTACAATATAATCCCAAAATCACAATTAATGTATTCCAAAACAGAATAGAATCCATATCGATATAACGGATTTAAATTTATTCTTAGGAAGTAGGAAGCTTGTTGCACAAAATATCCTGCAGATAGCTGTTATCAACATGAGTCCTCGTTTTCCAAGGTTATATACCCTCCATTGATACGTGGGCACTTAAGACGCACTTCGAGATTGATTTTCACCCTACTCAGATCCTCATCGGCGATGGATGCTATACTTCTTTAAGTACAAGGTATGTAAAACTGTCTAGCCTGCCAAGGTAAAGCTTGTACTACTCTTGAGCGTTATCTGAATTAAACTAAACTGGAAAGTGACTAGGAATATATAAAATCTATTGTTCAAGAGGGCACATATTCAAATAATTCGACAAAGCAGCTGAACCGCTGACGTGAATTGGGGCAATATCCAAAATTAAGTTTACACGGTTTAGGGTTTCAACCAACTGTTTGGGAAATTGTTCTACTCACGACGGCCCTGAACGGCCTCTGTGTACGAAATATATTAGTAGAATGTGTTTACACCTAAGCCTCCAGCTTGAATTTTGAGAATTTGCACCTCGACCTTGCGGCTTCGGGTTATGAGCTTCGCTTCGGCCGTCGGCCTCGGATTAGAAGATGCCCCCACGGTAAAATCTACCAAGTGGATTTGAACCGGTTGCTTATTTTATATTTTACGTTATGATCGATTTTGGGAGCTATAAGGTCGTGTAAAAAAAGAAAATGTGCAGAATAATATTCTACATTATATTCTTTAGATGAAACTCTAAAAAAGTTTCATTCACGTACGAAAAACTTCAAACAATTTTTACTTTTACCTTTTTTAACAAAGTATAATCAACACTGGGTTTTGTTTAAGTACAAGTGATGGGTGAAATCAGCTGTTATATTATTATGTACGGACGTATACTCACTTTTATAGGAGTTTATCTTATCTTCTAAAGCGAGAGATAATTGTCTGTCTGCTAAATGGATCTGGAATCTCCGTCTAAGGATTTTTGATTTTTTGATTTTATATGGGGCTTTTGGCCACGAGAAATCGATTGGAAATGGTCACCAGTCTGGGAAAATTCGTTTTCTACGTCTTTTTATTAAATTAAAAAGTGAAATTTGTCCATTTTAAACAATACAAAGCACAGCTGATGCAAATGTTTTCAATGTCATTACAATAATCATCTGTTTTCTTTTAAACGAAGCACAGCTGATGCAAATGTTTTCAATGCCATTACAATAATCATCTGTTTTCTTTTAAACTGTATTTTATTAGAGGTAAGCCTAATGTTGTATCTATTTATAGTTACCATGGCAACGAATACTTCTGCTAAATAAACATACCCTTTATTTAGTTGTTTAATGTTATAGGCCTAACCTAAACGATGTTCACGGAAATTTGCAATAATAGTTATTGAAATCTTAGCCCTGCTTATAATCGAGCTTTAGCTCGGTCTCCTGGTACTGGTTCATTAACCCACAGTAAGAAAGGATATTGCAAAATGTGAATTTTAGACCGTAACATGAGTAAAAATTCGGATAAAACAGCTGTTGGGATCTAAAGCTTAGCCACAAATATTTTTTACGTTCGTTTTTTTACTATTCACAAACTGTTTTTTTTTTTTTACATTAGACTAACAAAATAAAAGCCAAAACAAACAAAATTGACAACGAAGAGGCTTAATTCAAACATCTGTTGTTATATATCAATAAAATAACTGATTTGGATCGAAAACTTTACATCATTTTAGGTTAGGCCTATAATGAACCAAAAGATGTTCCTTAAAATTATTTGCACTTATTACCATAGCAACTCCAACAAAAACATCTACGAAAAAAACTGTATTAATTTAAACATCTGGTCTTACATAATTATTATATTGTTTCCTTTAGTTGGCAATATCAAAATTTCCTTGAAATGTTGACTATTGATTATTTAAATATTATTGATGAAATTACAACGCACGGATTCCAGTTATTGGGATAGTGCGCGTCTATTTCGATCTCTTACATTATGTAAGGGTCACTGCTACCCGCATCATCCTACCACAATCCAATTGCCTCCATCCTAAACAAACGTCATTTCCGTAAAAATATCAGAGTCTAAAATAATCTAATTGCTTTTCTCCTCCACGATTTGCCGAGGGGGTTGGCGAATGAAGCGAGCAGAGATAGTCCCCCAAGTATTGGATGAATTACTTGGTGGTTAACACTAATCTTAATATTTCGTACATGTTTGACTGTCTACTTGTTAATCCCTAACACTTTTACAAACATGAATGAACAAATAAATATTGTTAATTGTGCACATGAGGATTGTCAGAGGTCCAGGGAAATTAATTACTTTCTGAAACTAGAAGTAAAACTGATTCTAAAAACAAAAAATAATGTTTTAGTTAAACAAATGTTGTAGAAATTACTTAAAAATGAAGATTACTAAAAAATACAGTTCATCCATTTTCGCTATGTTTGTACTAAACAATATTTACTAAACACTTCACTGACACCAAATTACGTATATAATAAACAAATCAAAGTTAAATGTTTATTAACCAAAAAATATATCAATACATATATTATACTAAGTATTTCTTATGGAAAATTTTAGTAACTTTGACCTCTCAAAACCCCCATAAAATTTCTAATTTTTGGAAACCTCTCTTAGGGAGCACCTACGGCCCTATAGGAAGCTACATTCCAAATTTCATTCCAATCCGTTCGGTGGTTTTTGAGATTTCGTGATGAGTGAGTCAATGAGTGGTATTTGGATTTTATATATGTAGATATACCAAATAAAATGAAAAAAATATATATAGTTATAAGAAATAATTCGATCACACAGCTTAGCCGCTGATTTGAGTTAAGCGAATTTTCAAAATTAAGTTTAGGCCTACATATGTTTTATGGTTTTAACCAACTCTTTGGGAAATTGGTATACTCACGAAGAAGGCGCTGATTAGCTGCCTCCGTGTACGAAATATATTCGTAGAATTTGTTTCCACTTCAGCCTCCAGCCTCCAGCTGCTTCGTGCCTCTTTCGACGCAAACACTAGGTTTGCGAGTTTGCCCCTCGACCTTGTGGCCTCAGATTATAGACGGCTTCGCTTCGCTCGCTGCGAAAAACTCGCACCTCGGAAGTCAACCTTGGTTAGAAAATTAAACTCACGTGAATTTAAACACGGTACTTAAATGGTATTTTAAGTTTTGATAGATTTTGGGAGACCAGACGGGCTATAAGGTCGTGTAAAAGAACCAAATGTGCGTAATAATCTCCTATATTTACTTGTATAGATAAAATCCCCAAAATGGTTAATACTAAAACGAAAAATCTCAAACATATCTTTTAGCTAATGAACTCGTCCGAGTGACGTATGTACCAAATTTGACGGAAAATGCGGCCGATATAGTGCAAACATTTATATGCATTTAAGAACAATATATATATATATACACAATGTCACCCTAAAACGTGTTCTGCGGACCATGATCTATGTTCATTGACCACTCCCGACATTAGGTCTGACCATAAGTCACTGCAATGGCTTTTATTTTCTATGTAAATTCGCTAATAAAAGAACAAATTGTATAAATCTTACATAACATGGATTAGTAAAATACAAACAATAAAAGGTACACAAAGATATTAAATGCACCATTCCGTGTATGACGCTAAATATTATAGTTAATAAGCTATTGTATTTCTTGTTGGTTCACCATTTTTCAAATCATTATTTTTTCCTAATTATTTCCACAACAAAATAAAGCTTACTTCACCAAAAACTAATAATCTATATATTTAAAAAAATTCCTGATTTTAGTTCACTAACTTCCTGAAGTTAATACTTAACCGATTTTGATGATTCTTTTTTTATTTAAAAGATAATTTCCAGTTCTAAGTCACTGTGAAGCTAAATATTTGATTTACACTTTTATTTTAGTTTTATTCCGAGTTTTAAAAATGCATCAGTAGCCTATGCTACAACTAGGCTAAATAGGAAATACTGTAATTTGATTTTAAACAGCTGATAAACTAATTGAGTTTCTAATAAATAAGTTGTTTACTTTAAACTTACTCAAATGTCAACAGGTGATTTGATTTAGGTTATGTTATTGATGGTGTGTTTTAGATCTGATTTGTTGCTGTGTAATTGAACTATAGGCTTTTTATTTTTGTTATAAATATTCAGAGTTTTAAAATCGCATCAGTATGCTACAACTAAAACTAGGAAGTTAACTAAAACTAGGAAGTTATTGGTTCTAAACAGCTGATAACCTAATAATATTTTAAGTTAGGCCTAGGCTCAACCAACACATGTTTCAACACACAAACCAATAAAAACTTGCTTTAATGAATTTAAAAATAATAAAAAATCTATGGTACATCCTAATTAAAAATAAATAAGACATATTATAGTAGGCCTATTATTGATAATATATGGTAATTGATAGTAAAATTTTGGTAAGGGTTTTGATTAAGTGTAGGCCTACACCTGAGCCTTACTGGTTCTTTTACTTTTATTATAACTGTTGTTATAAAATATACGAAATAATTTGATTTGAACATTTAACATTATTTATCATCTTAGTTTTGAGGTTATTATTAATCCTACACCTTTATTATAAATAAAACATAACATATCTTTTTAGAAGGTTCCATCGGGGGTTGGCGTGCGGAGCACGCAGGGGTCTCCCCTAGTTATACTATTATAGTTAATCACAAAAATCAGTACGGTTAATCAAATATACAAAGAATACTTTTACCGCAGTTCATCAAAGCGTCTGACGAAAGCACAATATACGAAAAGTTAATTTGGCGTAGAGATACTAAAATTCGATTCAACACTAACAAGTTGTTTGTGTTGCATTTCAAGTGTACATGTTAGGTTGGCTGTAACTACGAAACCATTAAAACACGCTCTGGTAAATTCTAGATAAAATAAACGGAAGATTTATTATAAAAGAGCTTGTCTAGTACAAAAAAGACGACGCGCGGAATGTTCTGCAAGGAGTAAGGCTGTCGGAATCAGTTCTAGTTTAAAATGTTCTAACAGAATAAATCTAGCTATTGTGTTCTAAGACTGGTTACGGAATCTGTAATTTATAGACTATGTCTAGTTTGCTTAGTCGAAGAAGGAGGGCACCGTTTTAATTGGACGTTACACTGAAAATTGTCATTTTTTAAAACATGCATTATATAGGTTCATACTAATTATTTTATTTAAGGAACAGTGTAAAAAACTACAAAAATATAAAACTTCTCTTTTTAAAATTGTATCATAAGTAAAATAAACGGTACCAAAAACTCTCACATACTTTCTCATAAACATATCTATTAAATTATGAAAGAAATTGACTGTGACTTCACAATTAATTGTATTAAAGTAGGATAGGGTATGCATTAAAGTAGGAGATTAAGTGTGAATATTAGCTTGGTACATAAAAGGTTATTGCTCTCCAAACGGCACTAACCCGAAGTAGTCAAAGCTCTGAAATAAATAAGTTCAAGGTTATTAAGTTCAACTATCGGATATGTTAGTGGAAGCGCTCCCAAGGCCTACACACGACTGTCAGTCCAGTTATTTTAGACAAATTACCTAAAAAAAAACTCTTATAAGCTAGGGATTTGGTATGTTTGTTGCATTTAGCTACTGTAATAACAATAACATACTAAAAGTCCTCGTAAAAACCATCTGTGCTATGGCCGCCATCTTGGAAACGTTTTCCCCCATAACTCAAAAACTATTCATCCTATAAAAAATATTTTACATAAAAAATGTTTATCACAAAAGGAGCTACCGTACAACTTTTGTGTTTAGCAATTTTCAATAAAATTAACAGTTTAGAAATAAATGCAATATTTGGAAAACAATTTTGACAATTTGTTAAAACAAACACTAATTACCAGTTATGGGAAGTTATAAAGCAATTTTTAACAAACAAATTTTTGAAGTTCTGCCCGATACTGGTCCGGTACATGGTCGCTGAGCAATCATTAATGAGACCTACGAAATCGATTGGAGGCCTAACCCATGGGCGGGGATAACACAAAACACACTTCTACGATGGACCTGGTCTATTCCATTGTGCACAGAGATCACCTGAACGATTGAAAGATTCTGTGGCAAATCTGTGAAAACTTTTGAGCAACACACGGAAGAGAAACAAGAGCCAGACAGAAACAAGACACTAATGATCAAAAAGTGTTCTACAGCTGGTTATCGGAACACTATCCATATTGTCATGAACCAGAGGAATTAGTAAGCTTATCTTTTGGACTGATAGGCTTTGCTTCAGTGTTCTGCCATGTGTCGACACTGCCAAGGTCTCTGTCATGCGGAAATTCTGTACAAGCAGAAGAACTGATGAATGAGGTTGTGGGAATTAAGTACCAGTATTTCATGTTATGTTAATTGTGTGAATTTACCAAAAGTTGTATTAAAGGTGGTTGTTTTTTAAATTAGATGATATTAAATTATTTCCAAATCTTTATATTTAATTTTGTAATTCTTGTAAAATTGATTATCACAGGTGTTTTTTGAAAGGACTTAATATTATATTTTTCTAGTAGGTAAATCGAACATTTATAACAAATACCGAGCTTGTACTACAATGAACTCAGTAGGAGTTTATTATGGCAGCATAGCTTGGTAGCGAAATGTATCGAAGGCATCAGCAGTGTAACATTTAAAAATGCACATAAAATATAAATGAAAAGAGAAAAGTTATGTTATTAGTATTAAACTGTTCATAAAATTCCAATATTTAAAAGAAAACAAAAATTTGTTTTGTTAAAAATTTGTTTTGTTAAAAATTTCCTTATAACTTCCCTTAACAGGTAATTACTGTTTTTTTTAACAAATGTCAAAATTGTTTTCCAAATATTGCACTTTATGGCTAAACGCTTAATTTTATTGAAAATTGTTAAATACATCTTGTTTTCCAAGATGACGGCCGTAGTACACGTTTTTGTGCGAGGACTTTTATGTATGTTATTGCAGTTGCTAAATACAACATCCATACCAAAGCATTTGCTTATAAGAGTTTTTTTTTAGGTAATAGGGTAATTTTGATTTAAAATGACTAAAATATCGTGCGTAGTGTATTCTGGTAGAAGTCGCGAAAAATCTGATAAGAGAATATATCTGCGAGTACAAAAAACAAACAACCATGTATTTTTATACAATCTTTTATCATCAATATATTTACTTATACAAATTTAAAGAAGATTCACATTCGTTTAGCTTTGGAAACATTCGTACATTTTCGTATAACATACTGGTAGTTCTGTGAACAGTAGACCTCGCTCGTTGAAATAACAAACGTGGTTTTGAGCTTAGGTTAAAAATAGTGTGCCAGTAAGGAATTAAGCAGGAGGTTTAACCAGTGAAACGTTGTTTTGCAATTCTAGTTGCGGGTTTTCTAGTTCTCGTTTTTTTCTTTTCTTGAGCTTTAACTGCTGAAGATTTTCTTTTAGAGGCATTGTGTTTTATTTAGGTTAATAATGCGTAAGATAGCTACAAATATCGCGTTATAGTGGGACAACGTAGAATTAAATATTTACATGCTTAAATAACTAAAACTTAACAATGTATTTACAGTTCCATAACTTTCACATCATATAACATATTCCAATATTAGAAATAATGAAAACAAACGATGTTAAAAAGTCATGCTAGTGATCTCAACTTTATTCTCAACCCATGTACCAACACTTCCCACGGTGTCCAACGGTCATTTTTTGTATGTCTTTTATCACCGAGAGGTTTCATTTGTTTCATCTCATTTTGTAATTCAAGTAAGCCTAAGTCAAATACTTTTATGAAATTTAAAATGATAATTTACAAGTATACAGTTTAATTCTTTGATTTATTCTCTACACTTTCTTATCCTCTACACTTTCTTATAATTATATGACATTTTTTGGCAAAGGATATATTCATAAATTACTATTCAAAACAGGCCTAGTTTTGTTAGCAGTCTTGTAGTAGGAACATAAAACTGGTGTTTTCATAATAAGAAATTTGAAATTGGTAAATATTTTTATACAATTCTATTTAGAATTAAATTACGAACTTTGTTTACATTTATGAAAATAAACGGTACCAGGAACTGGCACATACTTTCTCACAAACACATTTAAATTACTAAACAGATTCACTGTGACTTGTAGGGTGGGGTAGGAGAGTTTTTTTATTAAAGTTGGAGATTAACTAATAAATATTATTATTATTATTATCTAGAGAGAAAACTATTCGATCGATTTCGAAAAAATTTGCACCAAACACGTCAATTAGGTCTTTATAGATGCACGTAAAAAGGTTTTGAATTTTTTTTTTAAACAACCCGCTTTATTGCCAAAAAACCCCCAAAAATCAGTTATTATTATTATTAATAGCTAAACGAGAATTTTTAGAAAGATGCTGGTTTTTGTATATGGTAGGGCACATTAAAGGCTACAAATAGGCCAAAGTTTATCAAAATCGTTAGATCGATTTTTTATAAAAAAATAATAACTGATTTTTGGGGGGTTTTTTGGCCATTTTCAAAACCTTTTTTCGTGCATCTATACAGGCCTACTGGACATGTCTGGTGCAAATTTGGTTGAAATCGATCGAATAGTTTTCTCTCTAGCTTTGTATACTAATAAATATTATTATTATTATCTATAGAGAAAACTGTTCGATCGATTTCGAAAAAATTTGCACCAAACACGTCAATTAGGTCTTTATAGATGCACGTAAAACGGTTTTGAAAAATTTTGAAAAACAACCCTCTTTATGGCCAAAAAAACCCCAAAAATCAGTTATTATTATTATTATTAGCTAAACGAGAATTTTTAGAAAGATGCGGGTTTTTGTATATGGTAGGGCACATTAAAGGCTACAAATAAGCCAAATTTTATCAAAATCGTTAGAGCCGTTTTTTTATAAAAAAATAATAACTGATTTTTTGGGAGTTTTTTGGTCAAAAAGGGGGTTGTTTTTCAAAATTTTTCAAAACCCTTTTTCGTGCATCTATACAGGCGTACTGGACATGTCTGGTGCAAATTTGGTTGAAATCGATCGAATAGTTTTCTCTCTAGCTTTGTATACATACAGACATACTGACATACAGACATACAGACATACAGACATACATACAGACATACATACAGACATACAGACAGACATTTTGTAAAAACCACTTTTTTGGACTCAGGGGGTCCCAAAACGGATATTTCCACAAAAATCTCAACATCGATTTTTTTGCGATCACTATACTTTCTCTGTACAGTGAGAAACTAAAAATTACAATAATTTTTACTACTTTGTATGTAGGCCTATTGTTGAACTTTTCCTTTCGTTACTGAACATGCTAATAACTAATAAATGTTTCTTGATCTAATAACTTTGTTAATTTTACTTCAATCATTTTTTTACTCGCATATTTGAGTTCTTTAAACCTTTATCTACAAACAAGCTATGGAACACTTTTGAATTGGTTTAGAATAAACGTATAAAAACATGGTTGAAATACAAAAACTTGGACGATTTTTAACAAATTTGAAGTTTACGGCCATTTTGTGAGCTTACCGTTAGAGATATGGAAAAAAATCAATAATACAATTTTGTTGAAAATCAAATTTGCTATTAGCAAAATTGCATTTGTTTTTAAATTCGACTTGCGGTTAAGCCACAAACTTTCTTTGGAAAAAAACTTACACTGAGAGAAATGGTGCGGCTGCCATTTTTATTTTATTAAAGGGGTTAAAAATCACAAATGGAAAAAACCTTGTATATACATGGCTCGGCCTAGAAATAAGGAACATTTATGCAAAAAATCATCAAAATCGGTCAAGGCGTTTGGCCGTAATCGTGAAATAGACACACAGACGAAATGCCGAACGGTCGAGTTAAAACGGAGACCTATTCTACTAGTAGTTCTGTTAACAGTAGACCTCGCTCGTTGAAATATCAAACGTGGTTTTGAGCTTAGGTTAAAAATAGTGTGCCAGTAAGGAATTAAGCAGGAGGTTTAACCAGTGAAACGTTGTTTTGCAATTCTAGTTGCGGGTTTTCTAGTTCTCGTTTTTTTTCTTTTCTTGTGCTTTTACTGCTAATGATTTTCTTTTAAGGCTCGGCTCTCCACATTCAAAACTACGATATTGGGTACCAATTTCAATGTTAAATAACCAAAACATACCTTCACTGTTAAGCATATTTTTGTGCTGTTTTTGTTAAAAAACGAAAGCTGTATTTTTTTCCTGAAAGTAAAATAGATTGTGGGTGTTGATTGCTAAGGATTTTTGCAATATCTCTTTTTGCAACTGAGTAAAAAATTTATAAAGTTTACTATTTTTTACGAATTATATCATACGTTTATGAAAACAATAAAACGGTTTCTGAAAATGTATTCGGCAATCAACATTCGCATATGACAGTACTTCAAAATGAAACCAAATTTTTAAATTTATTCCAAGAATTAACGGAAAAAAATTACTTATTCTGTAGCATTTCTCTTATAGGAATAAGATTCTATATGGCGGGCAGGGAAGCGCCCCCTTAAGGTGCATTGTGTTTTATTTAGGTTAATAATGCGTCATGTAGCTAAAAATATCGCGTTATTGAGGGAAAACATAGAATTAAATATTTACATACTTAAATAACTAAAACTTAACAATGTATTTACAGTTCCATATCATATTCCAATATTAGAAAAACTAAAAAAAAAACTAACGATGTTAAAGCGTCGTGATAGTGATCTCAACCCATGTACTAACACTTTCCACGCTGTCCAACGGTCATTTTTTGTGTCCTTTATCACAGCGAGGTTTCATTTGTTTCATCTCATTTTGTAATTCAAGTAAAGCTAAGTCAAATACTTTTATAAAATAATAATTTACAAGTATACAGTTCAATTCTTTGATTTATCCTCTACACTTTCTTATAATAATATGTCATTTTTTGGCAAAGGATATATTCCTAAATTACTATTCAAAACAGGCCTAGTTTTGTTAGCAGTCTTGTAGTAGGAACATAAAAACTGATGTTTTCAAAATAAAAAATTTGAAATTGA
Source organism: Philaenus spumarius (assembly GCA_018207615.1). Lineage (NCBI taxonomy): Eukaryota > Metazoa > Arthropoda > Insecta > Hemiptera > Aphrophoridae > Philaenus > Philaenus spumarius. Next base: position 65,540 of record JAGFPH010004391.1, on the reverse strand, counting down.
TAAATATTTTTATACAGTTCTATTTAGAACTAAATTAATAAACTTTTTTACGTTTACGAAAAAAATTTTAAAAAATGTACTACTTTTTATGTAGGCCTAAAGTTGAACTTTTTCCTTTTGTTATAGAGCATGCTTGTTTCTTGAGCTAATAACTTTGTTAAAATGACTTCAATCATTTTTTTACTGGCATATATGAATTCTTTGAACCTTTATCTACAAAAAAGCTTTGGAACACTTTTTAATTGGTTTAGAATAAACGTGTAAAAACGTAGTTGAAATACAAAAACTTGGACGATTTTTAACAAATTTGAATTTTACTAATAATGATTGGCTAATAAATAATGATTGGTATTGTAATTTTGTTGGCTGAAAGAGCACCCGTTTTATAGCTTGAATGAATATTTATATAGTGAAAATAATATTGAGTTATTAATTAATACATAGTTAAGTCTGCCTATAAAAACATTGTAACTTTACTTGGAATAAAATTGTATAGTATGCTATTCTTGTCAGAACATAATATAGGTTATGTTAAGAAGAAGTTGACAAGGGTGATTTATTTATTAGCAAATCTTGAGAGAGACAAGTAACTTTATGTCTTTGATGTTGTAATGAAATTAATAATTTACGTATGCTTCCAATTAGATGCATAATTCGTAATTATAATAGTAGCTTTGGTTATGTCATTGAATAAATAAGGCATAGACTAAATACAGTTAGTAATTATTAAATTTAGCTTTAAAATCAAACTTTTTAATGCTTATAAAATAATGATGTATCATAAGTGTTTTGTTTGAGTTAAAGATCCACAATTGGGTGAAGACCCGTATGGTAGATTTCATTAATATTTGAAATGTGAAGTTAATATTGACTAAGCCAAGGCCGTCTGTCATGTTAGTTTTAAGATTGAATGATTATTTTAAGCAATTGCTATGTATGTACGTGTGCTGAAGATTCTGTTCTGTTATGTGATATATGGCATGAATAAATATTAAAAAATCAGGTTTATAATCCCAAATGCCTGAAGGAATATCCACAATCTAAAGTACCAGGGTTATTGCAGAAATATTGTTCATGTCCAATCGAGTCCTTAGGGAATCTCCAAACGTGACCTTCTCTTGGGACAATCGATTCCGTGTTCTGTAACGTGATTCTACTATCAGAGACAGCTTAGCGGCGTTGGTCTTGGTTTATGGCAGGAGGGAAATACACGATAGTGTTTAGCTTTGTGGTTTGTGTTTGAATGTGTATGTGCGCTAGTATGATTGCGAATATCATTGGCAATACAAGGATTCATCATTTCCATTATAACGGGAGAAGTTATAAGGGGCGGTATATACAATGTAGATACACAATGCAAATTATATTAAGGGGCTGTATATGCAAAATAGATACACAATGCTATTAACCCGTAATTCACTGTCAAATAAATTAATTACATAAAATATATTGGTATATAAAGTGATTATATTATAATAGTTAATAACGTGAAGCCAATTTTTTTTAAATATCGATATCTAGCAAGTTCACATGTATCGAAACCTAAACAATATCGAATAGAAAATATTGATATATCGAAAGAAATTGTATACATTTTACCATTAAAATTGACAAATAACGCCGACTAAAATAATGTAATACCTACAGATTAAAGGTCAATGTAAATATTCGCAAAAATGATGTAAACTTTTCGATATGTTGGTACATATATCGATATCATCGATATATCGGGATTCAAAGTATCGATACATCGAGAACAATATTATATTGTTGTCATCCCTAGGTACGATGAGTCAAAATGACGCGAAAAAGAAAAAACCTTTTGTTAAACTTTGTATGTACATAATTTATGATTTTTAAATTTTATTAGTTTTATGAGATCCTTGTTAGTATAATTAAGCCTGTATTGTAATGACACCTGAAAACTTGTTCTGGGGACTATGATCGGTACTCATTAACCACTCCCGACCTTAGGTCTCACCATAAGAGTCACTACAATATAGAAATCATCTCTCCTATAGAAATTCGCTAAAATTGTTTCATATGACAACAAAAACCTGGCAGATATTTACTGACCAGTTCAACAGAAATGGAACTAGTCGGAAAGAGGACTTGGTTTCGCTCTACCCCAGTTATTCCAAAAGTTTATTGGTTTTAATCTCTTTGGGTATAGATCTGAAAGTCAAAGTTAGGTTACGAGATTAAAGAAGCAGAAGGGTGAAAGATATATTTAGGGAAAGTGGGACGGTTACAGTGGGAGTAAGCAAGCCTTGAAGGGAAGAACATGAGAGTACTACAGATAATGGGGTGGAAGTAATGTAAGAGCTTGCTTCTTTGTGGCTAAAGGGATGTAATTTTAGGCTCTAACAGAATTAACGTATTTACGACACAGCTGATGTAAGTTGACGTACGTTATCTCACTCGATCTCTCTACATCTCCATTTACTTATTCTCTTTCTGTCTCAAATCAGATAGTTCAACTTCAATCACAACAAACTACTTACAATTTGTGGATAATGGTTGTTTTTGTATATCTCTCTAAATACAAAAATTACTATTTGTTTCTTTGTCCTCTATGGACTCAAAAACTATTCGACCGATTTCACTAAAAGTTTCACAACTTATCCAAATGTATGCCAGAGGAGCGTTTAAACATTACAATTACTACACTAAATAATTCGACCACGCAGCTGAACCGCTGACGTGAGCTAAGCAAATTTCCAAAATTAAGTTTATAGGCCTATGTTTTAGGGTTTCAACCAACAATTTGAGAAATAGGTCTACTCACGAAGGCGTTGAACAGCTGTTTGTGTGTACGTAATATATTAGTAGAATTTGTTTGCGCCTAGTGGCCTCGCGAGTTTGCACCACTTGGCTTCGAACCGGGTACTTTTATGGAATTTACGTTTTCATCGATTTTTGGGGAACCAAGTGAGTTATAAGGTCGCGTAAAAAAACAAAATGTTCAGAATAACATCCTACATTAATTTTTTAGAAAAAAGTCTAAAAATAATTCATTCTCGTAGTAAAAATTTCAAAAAATAGTTACTTCCGGTCAAAAAACGTACTTCCGGTTGTTGGATTTTTTGGCTAACGAACTCGTCCGAGCGACGTAGACAACCAACATGTGTACCAAATTTGAACCAAATCGGACTTAAAATGCGGCCGCTAGAGTGCGAACACATATATATATGAATTTTAATGACACCCCAAAACGTGTTCTGGGGACCATGATCGGTGCTCATTTGCTACTCCCGACCTTGGGTCTCACAATAAGGGCCACTGCAATATCTCATTTTTCCTATGGAAATTCGCTAAAAAGGTTGAAACTGGGTTGCTTCAACATTTAATATAAATTTGAACTAACTTCCTACAAGCTATAACTAAAATTGTTTAATATTATTCTTTTGTGATTATATTTGCATTCGATCACGTAAGTCAAAGGGATGGAATGGGTTAACTACACTAAAAATTTAAAAAATCATATATATATTTACTTTTTCTATATGCTCAAAAACTACTCAACTAATTTAGACATATTGATACCAAGATTGTTGAGAGATGATGGTCACTAAAATCAAAGAGATAAATATGAGTAACTACCCCTATACAATTAAAATAAATAGCACTAACTTCCTATAAGCTATAAAGCTAAATAGCTCTAATTTTATTCTTTAGTGATATAAAAATAAATTTGAAATTTAATTACTTAAGTCAAAGTAATGAAACGGGAGTATTATTTTACTTAAAGTTAAACAATAATTCGATCATGCAGCTGAACCTATGACTCAAGTTTAGTGAATTTCCACAATTAAATTAATGTGTTTTAGGATTTTAACCTACAATTTGGGGAATTTTTCTACTCATGAAAACGCTGGATATGTGGCTACGTGTACGAAATATATTAGTAGAATTTGTTTGCACCTAAGCCTCCAGCTTCTACTCGCAGCATAAAAACGAGTTTGCACCTTGTTCTTGAATCATCGGCTTCGCTTCGCTCGCAGCGTACAAACATTTCCGTAGGGCCTCGGATCAGAAGATGCCCCCACGCGGGTTTAAACTGGGCGCTTTTATGGTACTTTACCTTTTGATCGATTTTGGAGGAACAAAGCGAGCAACAAGGTCGTGTAAAAAACAAAATGTACAGAATAAGATCCTACAATAATTTTTTCTATAAAACTCAAAAAATGTTTGATTTTCGTACGAACTTGCTTCCGGTTGTTGGATTTGTTTGGCTAACGAACTCGTCTGAGCGACGTAGACATCCAAATTTTTACCAAATCGGACTTAAAATGTTCCAAACTTCAGGATATTGTTCCTTGGGTCAAAATAAACGCAACACATCATATTATTATGAGTATATTTTGTTTCGTTTACCGTTTGTTGCCTGTGTGTAATTTGGTAATTAAAAATGAATATTCCTTGCTAGGCCTAGGTTGACAATCAGTTTGAAGCCATAATTTCTTTCCGTTTCAAAATGGCGTCCATGTAAAATGTTTAACTTATTTTACAAAAATACTACATATTTTATAAAACATTTATAACAATCGTTTGTTTTTTAAAATGTCATGACAAAAATTCAAAACAGTTTATCAGGTAAATTAATCAGGTCAATTTTAGAAACATTTTCGTCCTCCCGTACAAGGCTACAAAGTAACCCGTGTACTCTTTCCTACACGGTAACGCGACAGCAATGGAATAAAAGGCACACTGTAATGTAGCACACAGCAATGTAGAGTTTGAAACACACACTGTAATTGCATTTCTTTTTGTATTCCTAGGAATGTTTATAACACAATGATTGCATTGTTTTAATTATTTGTCTATGACAATTGTTACAAAAATGTAATGACAAAAACTGTTTCACTTATCTATACATAATTAATTTGCTAGGGGTTATTTTGTGAGTAGAACTCCTCCTAGAGTTTTTAACCGATTTTGATGTTTTTGGTGTCATTTTACAGAGCTCACTCTGAAGTTGTGCTTCCCTTAAAATGAGCTCAATGTATGTTAAGGGCTTCGCCCCAGTGGCCCTCAAAGTTGCCATGTTAATCTTATGGAAGGTCAATCTTAAGGAAGAAGAAGAAAGATTTCTTTTGATTTTATCAGGGGCACAAAAAACAGCTGTTCGTATGAAAAGCTTAAAACAGCTGATTTTGATCAACAGCTGATTTTGATCAATAACTGATTTGGATCAAAAACTGAATATAATTTTAGGTGAGGTAAATCAAGCAATAGCGAAGCATTGCCCGGTCCACTAGTTATGTTTTAATTAAATAATGTTAATAATATAGATCATTTTACCAAACAAAAATCTCAGTATTGTAGACTGCCAAAACTTTATCAGTGAAGAGTTCTTACGAAATATTAAAAATATGAACAGCCCGCAATTACATCGTCTTTCTCAAACTCCACATTAGACATTTATTCCATTGTTGTCACATTACCGTATAACACAGAGTACAAATAATGGTCATGTACGAGTGAACGAAAAGGCCCATAATTCGGTTAATTTATACCTGATTTTAAAAGAATATACAGTTTTGGTTTTGTCGTGACATTTCAAAAAATAAATAAAACATTTTATGTAAAATGGGAATTTTGTTTTGTAATTTTAAGTTTAAAAATTAGTTGGTCGCAATTTTGAAACGGAAAGAGATAATGGCTTCAAAACTGTTGTCAACCTATGACCTTTCAGGGGTAACATTTAACCAAAATTTGGTTTAAATTAATTTAGCAGTTTTCTTAATAATAATTTAATACTAAATGTAAGAATTGCATACTTACAGACACACATTAAACTAAACAAAATATACCCGTTGGTTATTGGTCGTTTTACGTTTCTTTTGACCCAGAGAACAATAATGCTGAAGTTTGTGCACAGAGTTTGGAAGCACTCTGTATACAGAATTGTTTTTCTTAACCACAGTCAACTGGCAGCACCTGATACTTCTTCTTGCCTGTCAAATGCACTCCCTACTTTTATCTAAGGATAATAATCTTCACTTTCTGTTACCAAGGCAACGTACGTCCTTGAAGAACAACAGCCCCCCCCCCCTTCGTTCCCGTCTTGTGAGGAGCGTTTACACTCCTCGTCACGTTGAATCAGACTTTTGATATTTCATTATCGATTTATAATCGCTTGTAAAATTATTATTTTCCATTATTAGGATTTCTTACACGGTGCGTGTTCGTGATATTATGTAACATTATCAGCTGTTCCATCATTCTTATATTACTTTGAGAACGCATACATGAAAATAATACTTAGTGGTGAAATCCTTAATGGTTCTACGTTGTGTTTTATACGTTTTATACGTTCAATGTTTGACATATTGTTGACACATTATATTTGTATACTATACAACTTAATATTACGTATAATGGTAGCTTTTTAGTTATGATTAATCCTACAATATTATTGAAAAGAAATTATAAAATACAGGGCTCACCACCCCTGGAGGAGAATCGAATTTTGGCAGCACTAAAATGACACCCGGAAGAGTGTTCTGGAGGCTATGGTCGGTGCTCATTGTCTACTACCATCCACCACTAGGTATCACCGAGAGTCAATAAAATAGCCCATCTTTTCCATGGAAATGACCTAATAACGAAAATTTATTTTTGTAAAAATCTGAATATAAAAAAGAAGTCCTGACTGACTATAACGGACTGGTTCATAATCAACGTACAGCCAAAACTATGATAGCTGGAGAATTAACATTGTCAGGGTAACTTCATATTACCATGTAGAAGTGCACTAAATAATGGTTTTATGAGTTGAAAATTATCAAAATACAGGGTTTCACTCCCAGTATTGTAACAAATAAAACAGCTGATTCAAATCAAAAGCTTAGCAACACATCAAAGTTCGAGGAATCCATTTACATCCATTACCATAGCAAACAACTTATAAAATTTAGAATTAGTTAATTTTTTTACAACCAATAGCTTTTTACTTTCTCACTATACTATAGTATAGATAAAGTATAGTGATCGCAAAAAAAAATCGATGTTGAAATTTTTGTGGAAATATCCGTTTTGGGACCCCCTGAGTCCAAAAATTGGTTTTTACAAAATGTCTCTCTGTATGCCTGTATGTATACAAAGCTAGAGCTAAAATTTATTCCATCGATTTCGAATAAATTTGCACCAGACATGTCAAGTAGGCCTGTATAGATGCACGAAAAAGATTTTTGAAAAGTTTTGAAAACCAAACCCCTTTTTGGCCAAAAAGCCCCCACAAAATCTATTATTATTATTTTTTTTAAACAGCTCTAACGATTTTGATCAAATTTGGCTTATTTGTAGCCCTTAAGGTACCCTACCATATGCAGAAAACCGCATCTTTCTAAAAATTCTCGTTTAGCTAATAATAATAATATTAACAGATTTTTGGGGATTTTTTCCAAAAAGGGGGTTGTTTTTCAAATTTTTTTCAAAAATTTTTCGTGCATCTACACAGGCTTAATTGACGTGTTTGGTGCAAATTTGTTCGAAATCGATCGAATAGTTTTCTCTCTAGCTAATAATAATCTTATATTCTTAAATGAGCAATAATTGTATGTTTTTGCAGAATTTTATTTCGAAAACGGCTCTAAGGATTCCCTTGTAATTTGGTACATAAGTTATTTGTTACCCAAAAGGTCAGTTGGACTTATTGAAAATTACCGGAAAACTCGTTTTCTACATCTTTTTCCATTTTTCCATCTTTTTTAAAAAGTAAAATTTGTCCATTTAAAATGCACAGCACAGCTGGTGCATAATTTGTCCATTTAAAATACACAGCACAGCTGATGCATAAATGTTTTTAATGCCAGTACCATAATCAGATGTTTCCTTTAAAGTTGTGTGGTAGGCCTAATGTGTATCAGTAGTTACCATAGCAACTAATAAATATCATATAACACAGACGTTAAACAACAACAGCTTCTAAAACTTACCCTTTATTAATTAAGTTGTGAAATGTTATAGTCCTAACCTAAAAAATCCTATATGGTATTTACACTCATTTAGGGTACGTTAAACTATAAACAAACAACAACGTTTAAATACATTTACAATATTTAAACACAAACCTAACATACTTTGTAGTTTCCATGATGTTTAATACTGTACATTGAGTATATTTATCACTTACATACCGTACCTGATATATACTTCAAAATAAAATATAAAAAAAAAGTATTTTTTTTTTTTTTAATAGTCTATTGATAAAAACATATCAATTAAACATATTTATTAAAATATTTTAATAAAATAATCTTTAAATATAATTTTATAATTTGCTTTATCGGCAATATAAAACAAAGCTAGAGTTTAACTGATGGGATCATAACCAGATCGTAGATCGGCTTCCAGCTAGTAATATTTATTAGATAAACTTCTACGTTAACATCACTTCTCCTACCCCAGCTACAATTATGAAGTCACAATGAACCTGTTTAATAATTTAAATATATTTGTGAGAAAGTATGTGCCAGTTCCTGATACCGTTTATTTAGGTTATGATAACAAAATAAAAACAGACATGAAGGAAACATAAACTAATAAGCTTACTGTGTTATAATTAAAAAATCAGTTGGTTTGGATCACAATCTTAACTCAATTTGAAATTGTTCTTACACTAAACCAAAATAAGTTTCTTGAATCCAGTTGCATTCGTTACCATAGCAACTAAGTTAGAAAATGATTAGAATCAGGTAATTATTATTATCACATCCAACAGTTTTTTAGGTTAGTTTAACTAAATAAAAACAAAGAAAAATCTACCAAAGCGTTTGCTGTATTATAATTCAAACATCTGTTGTCACATACTATAAATAAAACAGCTGGTTTGGTCAAAATCTTTAGGCAATTTTAGGTTAGGTATTAATAAACAGAAACAACGAAAAAGGCTCACCATACATTATCATAATTCAAACTATTAAAATTGTGCTGGCTTTATTCTTTACTAGGTCTGACCAGTTTGAAATACTGCTTTACCGTTTTTTTTACACATTTTGGTTATATTTTATAACTTGAAAGTTGTCTCTCTTTTGTATAAAAATAAAATATAGCTGATATATTCAATCCTCATTACCGTGGATATACAGAGTGTCCAGTAATTACGGGATTAAACTTCAGGGAATGGTTTTATGGGTCAAATTAACCAAAAAAAAATAACATAAAAATAGGCCCGAAAAATCTTTGTTTTCCAGATATCTACCATTTTGTTTTTTGTACAAAATAATTCAAATCTATAGAACGGTTTGACTGATTGAGTTCAAACTTACCATTGAAGTTTAACCTAGCAATGATATATCTAAACAAAAATAAACAATTAAATCCAATCATGCTTTTCAAAATGGCAGCTGTTTGAAAATGTCTAACCTACATTACTCAAAAACCGTACATTTTAACGTACAAATAAGATAGGGAATCAAAAGGACTATAAAAAAGGTGTCTTGACATTTTCCGTTAAACTATACGGTTTTTGAGTTATTTTGTTTATAATTGAGCTTGCAGAACACGCATAGCTTTCAATTTGTAGAGAGAGTATTAGACGCAAAACAGAAACGTTTTACGTTACAACTTAAATATAAATTATACATTTGGATATTGAACATATTGTTGGTTATGAGAGCAGAACTAGGTCACAAGATAAGCCTAGATGTGATAGACTACATAAAGTCACACTCCAGATATCGACCGACATGCTAAAGATGTCTGTCTGCCAGTGCTACCTATGTGTATTGTAACACAAGTATGCATTGTCTCGGTGCATACTTGATCATACAGCTAGTGTCTTGAAGCTTACCAAGAGGAGAAGAAACAAAAGCGGCTCAAGTCTTTTCGTTTGTATCGGCACCCCTTTGAGTAAAGCCAAACAATAATAATATAATTACATCTGTTTTGACTTTAAAAGATGAGTTTGTGTGTTGTCTGAATGATACGTCAAACTGTTTCCTTCTGTTGCCGCCGATTGTTTACACGCTTTTACTAGCTGGCCGTTTAAATTATGTAAAGACATTTTTAAATGAATTAATTTTCAAGCATTATGAGTGCAAACTTCTTACTTGTTCTACCGACAGAAGATATGTAAGAACAAATCGAGCTTCCGAAAATATCCAATGATTGCGACAAACAGTAGTACTGGACTATCCAAAAGAGCTGCAGAGGTTATGGTGTCCGTCAAATGCTGAGGACGATGGAGGATCTTAAACAGAAAATTTGAAGATAGAGGGTACAAACCCATCAACTATTTCTGTGAGACATTATGCTCAGTTTTCCAGCAAGGTAATGATCGATGATTAGATAGAAAAAGAGTATTTATTAAATCCCCATGAAGATACGGGTGGGGATAGTTAGTTATAATGTCATTGTTAATTTTCTTCTGGATTTCGTTAGAGAGTCCTATGAATTATTGTTATTTCCTTTACTATATTGTTTATCAAATAAGTATTTATTTTACTGATTAGAATTGCAGCAACATTGTTATTGCAAAATAACAAAAACTAACCTCCACTTAGAGTTTTTGTATACATACGCGTATATCCGTCGACCATACATCTGGAGGAGTTTAACTGACATATAACATTATATAACATTCAACCAATTGCGTTCGTAAAGTAACAAAATACAACTTGTAATTCACGTAATTAGTTGAAACTTATTTTTATGTAAATTCTTAATTCGTACCTTGACACTATGACGAAAAGAGTGGGAAAGAGCAAAGAGAGAGATTGATATAATTAATTACAAATATTTATTAAACTTATGAAATTCCTTAGAAGTAAACAATTAAACTATTAAACGGTAGAATAATTTAACAAATGAATAAAGATAAGTGATAATTTAATTTCAAATAAATAGAAACAACGCTAAGTATTAATTTTGTATATTATTGTTTTTAAATATTTTCCCGTGCAGAGAAGGCAAAAGTCAGGCATAAACATGATTAAAACTCTTAAATGTAATTGTTTAAAGTGCTTTATATAGACAAATCATGTGTGTATGAAAAATATAAAGCAATTACCTAAAAAATACAGTTGTATATTCATTGACGTAGAAATGAACTGCATAAAATAACAGATAAAATAGCTGATTCTGATAATCAGCTTAGCAACACAATTTTAGGTTAGGCATATTTTATTGGAACGAAGTCCCTTGAGGTAGGAGTTAACAAATAGAAAATGTAATGCGTAACGAAAAAAAGTGTTATTAATTGGTTACTACGGCAACGACAAATATGAAATACGGGTAACGAAAAAGCGTTACAAAATTGGAAGCTATGGCAATGAATGTAAATACATTCAAGGAACATGTGTTTTGGTTCCGTCCGGCGTAATTCAGATAGCAAGCGCTGAAATGCATTCAATAAACATAAAATGTTGGTTCATCAGTCTAGGCCTAACCTAAAATTATTGTATGTTGCCTTTAAGACAGGTAAAATAAATTAAACATACACACAATAATTTTAGGTTAGACCTAGACTGATGAACCAACATTTTATGTTTATTGAATTTATTCACAATGAATGGACATTTAACTGTGTTTACCATCTTAGCTTTGATGTTGTAATTAATTCTACACCTTTATCTTATCTTCTAAAGCGAGAGATAATAATAGTCTGTCTGCTAAATGGATCTGGAATCTCCGTCTAAGGATTTTTGATTTTTTGATTTTATATGGGGCTTTTGGCCACGAGAAATCGATTGGAAATGGTCACCAGTCTGGGAAAATTCGTTTTCTACGTCTTTTTATTAAATTAAAAAGTGAAATGTGTCCATTTTAAACAATACAAACAAAGCACAACTGATGCAAATGTTTTCAATGTCATTACAATAATCATCTGTTTTCTTTTAAACGAAGCACAGCTGATGCAAATGTTTTCAATGCCATTACAATAATCATCTGTTTTCTTTTAAACTGTATTTTATTAGAGGTAAGCCTAATGTTGTATCTATTTATAGTTACCATGGCAACGAATACTTCTGCTAAATAAACATACCCTTTATTTAGTTGTTTAATGTTATAGGCCTAACCTAAACGATGTTCACGGAAATTTGCAATAATAGTTATTGACGTGAGCGAACTAGGCCCTAGGCCTAAATCGATATTGAAATATTAAACTTTAATTTAGGCCTGACTTATTTCTGAGGCATAGCGTTGTGATTATGGTTAATCCTTTAAACTGTATTTTTATTACAGGTAAGCCTA
>JAGFPH010004391.1:27704-39561 GCA_018207615.1 Philaenus spumarius | reverse complement strand
TAGGCACACTTTTCATACTGTACAGGTATAGGCGATGGCCAGTCTATTTTATTCTATAGTCGATGTTGTAACACTAGTATTGAATATGAGAACCATTCCAGCTGTTTCATTTTTAAAATTTAAATGTTTAAATTCTTTCTTTAAAACTTTTTGAAAGATCGTGATTAGCAATGAATACAGAACTTATAAGAATTGCAACGCCCATGTTAAAGATTCAGCCTATATCAAAGTCCACTAAAGAATACCGTTGAGGGACGGGCTTGTGTTCACCGAGACCTTGAACGCTCCAATCGCCGTAGTGCAACGTTGTCATGTTCTTCCCACGCTTCTAACTGACTGAGGCTGACTCAACGCATTTATAATTCTTTAAACTGGGCGATCAAGCCTCGAGCGGTAAATACCAGGAGTGATCGAGGCTAGTAGATATGGCAACGCTGCGCGCCCATCCTATTGGCCGCCTCGCAACGGTATTCTTCAAGCTGGATTTACACATGTAGTACTGTGCGCAAACCGTGCGCGTACTGTACCGCTACCGTGTCGTGATTGTTTCAAATTAAAAATGGTCTAACCCATTAGAATTACATTTACATAGACAGACTGTTTTCAATTTACACATGTAGGACTGTGCGCGTACTGTGCTCAGACGGTTCTCCCTTCGACTGCTTCTAAAACGATTCTTCAAGGTCATGACAGACGACAGTCCGACACGGTCGGCGCACAGTACCCCACAGTCTAAACTGGTCTAGACCGACCGAGACTGCTGTAGACTGCCATAGACTGCCGTAGACAGTTCTAAGAAGCAGATTAGAAACGGGGGTGGGGATGTTCGGCTACAAATCAACATTTCATTTAATGTTTGTGCTATATTACTTTAATTACTTTATAAATTTAATTTTGTGCGTTATTTGTTTATTTATTATTCTGTTTATTTGTGACAACCTGCTAAATTTTGAAATGAATTAAGAGAAATTAATTTTACTTGTTCGTCATAGAGACTATGACAATAACTTATAAAAGACAATTAATTTATGGACAGAGATCGGCAGTGAATTAGGTACTTCATATAAGCAGCAGGCAACAATTACGTTCTCTTCTTCTTGATCGATGATAGACACTACGTTTCCCGTCAACGAACGGAAGAGTACTACGGTCGACAACAGTTCGGTATGAGCACAGTACCATAAGTGTAAATCGAGACGGTCGAAGACAGTCGCGACACAGTTGCGGTACAGTACGCGCACAGTACAGCATGTGTAAATCCAGCTTTATAAGGCTGGGATTGAACCCCGTATTTTGTCCATTTTCAACCCCTAAAACAATATTTTGCAAAATCCTTTCTTTGTGCACTTTTACATAGTAGTATGAAAGTATCCTGAAAATTTTACGTTTCAAGCTGTCATAGTTTTGGCTGTACGGTAATTATGAATCAGTCAGTCAGTTTTTACATCTTCTATTATACAGGGTGTTGAAAAAGTCTGGAACCGGTATATTATTTCGTATATACAACAAATTTTAAGGTAGATTTGATTGAGGAACCTACTCTAAGTAAAAATACTATTTTATTAAGATTTCAAAAAGTTTATCCGCCATCTTGGATCCGCCATTTCGAATGTAACTTTGTTTTTTTAAATGGGAAGGTGGTCATATGATACGATCATTTCGATGTAGAATTTCAAGAGAAAACCATGAAATTTGCACATGGTTGAACCACTCGAAATAAATTTTGAAAAAATCAAAATGGCTAATACACAAACATTTTAAATACTCCCAAATATCGTTGTGTGGCAAATCGTTTGAAAGATAATTTAATTCTAAATCCAAAAAGAATAGTAATTAGTTTTTTTTAATAGTACATCAAAATGGGTCAAAATCGGAAAATACGATTTCGTTGTTTTTTGGTCGCCATTTTTAATCGGTTAAAGATATGGATGTGATATGGAAATTTCACTGTTGGGTTTCTCTTGAAATTCTACATCTAAGTGATGTATTACATGACCACCCTCCCATTTAAAAAAAAAGTAACATTCAAATTTTTTTTGTTGAAATTAATATAATAGTATTTTTACATAGAGTATGTTCCTCAATCACATCTACCTTATATACGAAATATTAAACCGGTTCCAGACTTTTTCAACACCCTGTATAATACAGAGTTAACTTTACCAAAACAAACAATATACTGACCAAGTCTTCTTTAACGCTTATCACCCTCAGAGATACGTAGCCACTTCCTCCACATACAATTAAATCTCCAGTTGGTTCCCCACTGAAGAACTTTGCAGTATACAGCTGGTCTCCATCCAAAGACACTAATCTATTGCGAGGTGATATATTTTTAACCAGTGTACCAGACCCAAAGTCCCATAGTTGTAAGTTATTTTGACCTCTGTATGATCCTGTTAATATTGTTCTATCCTGGAAAACAATTTTTTGTCCAAAAAATATTTGTTTTAAGTAACATTAATGTAACAAAAGACCTAAATACTAATAAACGAAACTTTGCCTTTTCTACAGAGAGATTTCATGAAAAACAAAATCAGAATATTTAGTAAGTTCTACAAAATTATATTTTAGTCTTTCCGTCCATGGTTTCGCCAGTGACGACATTGACACGGCAGCTTAATACAGACTAAGGACATATATATATATATATATATATATATTATAAAAAGTAAGGGATAGGGTATGGTTATTGGCGAAAGTCATCCAGTCAAGTATGCGGCCCTAACATGGGTGGAAGCTATGTTAAAGAAAGAAGTCCATAAGGAAAAAAATGATAAACGGTACCAGGAACTGGCACATACTTTCTCACAAATACATTTAAATTACTAAACAGATTCACTGTGACTTGTAGGGTGGGGTAGGAGAGTTTTTTTATTAAAGTTGGAGATTAACTAATAAATATTATTATTATTATTATTATCTAGAGAGAAAACTATTCGATCGATTTCGAAAAATTTGCACCAAACACGTCAATTAGGTCTTCATAGATGCACGTAAAATGGTTTTGAAAATGTTTTTAAACAACCCGCTTTATGGCTAAAAAACCCCCAAAAACAGTTATTATTATTAGCTAAACGAGAATTTTTAGAAAGATGCGGGTTTCTGTATATGGTAGGGCACATTAAAGGCTACAAATAAGCCAAATTTTATCAAAATTGTTAGAGCCGTTTTTAATAAAAAAATAATAACTGATTTTTTGGGGGTTTTTGGCCAAGAAGGGGGTTATTTTTCAAAATTGTTCAAAACTCTTTTTCGTGCATCTATACAGGCGTACTGGACATGTCTGGTGCAAATTTGGTTGAAATCAATCGAATAGTTTTCTCTCTAGCTTTGTATACTTTTATTAAAGTAGGCGATCAACTAATAAATATTATTATTATTAGCTAGAGAGAAAACTATTCTATCGATTTCGAACAAATTTGCACCAAACACGTAAATTAGGTCTTTATAGATGCACGTAAAAAGGTTTTGAAAAATTTTGAAAAACAACCCAATTTATGGCCAAAAAACCACCAAAAATCAGTTATTATTATTATTATTAGCTAAACGAGAATTTTTAGAAAGATGCGAGTTTTTGTATATGGTAGGGCACATTAAAGGCTACAAATAAGCCAAATTTTATCAAAATCGTTAGAGCCGTTTTTTTATAAAAAATAATAACTGTATTTTTGGGGGTTTTTTGGCCAAAAAGGGGGTTGTTTTTCAAAATTGTTCAAAACCCTTTTTCGTGCATCTATACAGGCGTACTGGACATGTCTGGTGCAAATTTATTTGAAATCGATTGAATAGTTTTCTCTCTAGCTTTGTCTACATACAGACATACATACATACAGACAGACATACAGACATACATACAGACATACAGACAGACATTTTGTAAAAACCACTTTTTTTGGACTCAGGGGGTCCCAAAACGGATATTTCCACAAAAATCTCAACATCGATTTTTTTTGCGATCACTATACTTTCTCTATACTATAGTATAGTGAGAAAGTAAAAAAATTATAAAAAAAATCCAGCTCTGCTCAGCTCTAAGAGTTATATCGGCGTACGTCACAGTCTCGGAAAGTGCAACTCTGGTTTTAGCTGGTATGCCACCCTTCGTTCTTCTTGTGGAAGAAAAGATAGCTGTATTATGAATTCTAAGAGATAGATTCAGCCCAAGAACTGCAGAAGAACGCAACTCTGAGAAAAGCCAGGAAGAGGATGATACTGTGGTGGCAAGACCCTTGGGAAAACGAGGATCCTGGATGGACAAATACCGTTATCCAGGATCTAGAGAAGTGGCTGAGAAGAGGGAATTGAGAGAATTGAGTTTTTATCTGAATCAGGCTCTAACTGGACACGGCGTGCTCCGTGCATTACCTCTACAAGATTAAGAGAGCAGAAAATTGATCCTGTAACAACTGCGGCAAGGAGAGGGACAACAATGTAAAATATGGAGGAAGCAAAGCGATGACTTAGAATAAATCTTAGGCAAAGATATCACCTCGAACAATATAGTTATTAAAATTCTAGGAAAATGGGGTCTTATAGAAAACTATGCAACCAAGGTTCTAAAAGAAAAGCAGAAAGTGTACAGAAACTAAAAGGGCTCCAAGAAGTAATGCAGACATGTGATCCCTTGGTTTAGCCTAGTGAAGAACACAAGGATAAGGACGATAATAGACCTGGTTTTAGTGGGTTTTATAAAAAAAGGCACTCTACAAAAAAATTGTTTATATATATATATATATATATATATATATATATATATATATATAAAACAGACTTACAAATATTAAAAAAGTAAAATGGTGTGAAAGGGGGCTGGAGATCTATGATCATTGGGAAAACAATGGTTTCAACAGAGGCCAATTTGACATAAATTCTACCTGATCATTTAGCTATTTTCCTTTACAAAAAAAAATATGAATCTTTAATACTTCTAATGTATTTAATTTCTTACTTTTTTCGTTGACATGGAGACTCTTCAAATAAACACTACTATGCAAATCTGACACTAAATGAGTTTTTGAATGGTTGGAAAAACTAGCCAACTTCTTTCGTGTTCACTTAACCTACATTTAAAAAGTTCTTTCTGTTGATCCTAAACAAGCTGCATTACAAAAATGTTACATGTCACTTTATAAACACCACTTTTTTCCATGTTGTCTATTGTATCCTTACATTTTACCAATATTAATTAGTTAGCCAAGTTGATTTGTTAGCCAAATAACTGTTCTCTGTTGTAATATGTATCCTTAAGCCTGCCTTGTCAATGCCGTCACTGGTGAAACCATGATCGGCCGGGATCAATAAAATTTGGTAGAATTTACTAAGCAATATTGTGTCAGTTTTACTTTCTCACTATACTATAGTATAGAGCAAGTATAGTGATAGCAAACAAAATCAATGCTCAGATTTTTGTGGAAATATCCGTTTTGGGACCCCCTGAGTGTTTTTTACAAAATGTCTGTCTGTATGTTTGTATGTCTGTATGTATACAAAATTAGAGAGATATTCGATCGATTTCGAACAAATTTGCACCAAACATGTCAATTAGGCCTGTTTAGATGGGTGAAAAAAGGTTTTGAAACTTTTTGAAAAACAACCCACTTTTTGGCCAAAAAAACCCCCAAAAATCTGTTATTATTTTTTTTATAAAAAAACGGCTGTAACGATTTTGATAAAATTTGGCTTATTTGTAGCCCTTATGTACCCTACCATATACAAAAACTGCATCTTTAAAAAAAATCTCGTTTAGCTAATAATAATAATATTTATTAGTTACTCTCCTAACATAGGCTTCAAATTGGCGTGCCAAGCACTGTGTGTTTAAAATACTCCCAATACGGGGTTGGCGTGCGAAGCAGGCAATGCACTGTGTATTGAAAATTATCCCAATGCACTGTGCGTCAGCCGCTTCTCATATTGTTCAGTGTAAAGCTCACATGTGCGTCCTTGGCAGAGAATGTGTTAATAATTTAAATATGTCTGTGAGAAAGTATGTTTCTGGTACCGTTTATTTTCATTAAAATGGACTTTACTTATCGTTCTACCAAGTACCTTCGGTCTACAGTGTGTATAGAGGGATATATTTTTCATTTCAGAAATACATTGTTAAGATATTAGAATGTCATTAAGGGCTCATTGCGTAGTTCGCACGCCAACTCTCCCGTTAGAAATGGAATACTCTCATATTTAAATCATTTCTGTACATCAGTAAGATACAGCGATTTAAAATGTAAAATAAGTTTGCAATTAGAAAGCCATTTTGTTTACTCCCCCTCGCCTAGATATTTTTTTGCAATGATGAATGACCCATTTAGTGTGGAGTTAGTAACAATATTTTCATAATCGATTATTCAAATTGATATGTACATAATTGACTTTTGTTGCTGCACCTCAAATAGTTAACGAGATACAGACATGTTGAACTTATTGAATTTTCATAAGAAAATTGGTTTTTCGGAACCACTTTTCCTGGTTAATTTGTTCAATGATACGGAATGTTCCGAAACGGAATGTTCTCAAATTTGAATCGTTGCTTTTTAAATAGTTTCCGAGACAGCCATTTCAAATTCAACATTGATTTTATACAAAACAATATAGGGTTTATGGTGTTACCTCTCCTATACATCTCTTTGTTCATGTACACACATCCAAAAAGTTTAAATATATTTGAAATAATAAAAGTTTCGTTTGATTTTTCCGCATTAAAATATTTAATTTCCATTTAAATACTTAAATTGACATTGAAACAATGTAGTTTGATACATTTTAAGATAAAATAGCAGATTTTATTAAATTAATTAATTTCATATTTCAATCTGTAATTAAAAAAAAACATACTTTTTGTAAAACTTTTATTAAAAAATTTGCTAAAATTTGTATTAATATTTTGCAAGTAAAGAGTATACAGTAGGTAATCTTCTATTGTAGATGACTGCTCTTGCATGTTTTGAATGTTGTGGTCTCGTCGGAGTTGCGGGGGTTCGTGCCAGTGCTATTGGAGAAACTCTCGGAAGTCAGGCACGTTGTGGACACGTCCCATATATTATCAGGAGTGACATTTCTTTGAAGCATGTGCCACACATGTTCAATAGGATTTAGGTCTGAAGACTGTGCTGGCCAGAACAAAACTTCAATCCCATCCCTATCAAGCCAGTCGACAGCAATAGAAGCCGCAATATGTGGAGTTGCGTTGTCGTCCATCGCACCAGGTTCAAGAATTGTTTCTCTGTATATTCGTGCATTTACAAACCCGTCCGGTAAAATTAGATTAGTTCTTCCACCAACGCTGATTCCCGCCCACACCACAATGATACCTTATCTTTATGGGTGAACCACCTGAGTGCTTTTCCGTTTCCATATCACCTCCAAACTCTCACTCGACTAGACGGCTGTCAGGGTGAAACCCAAAGCGAGATTCATCTGTGAATAGCACATTTGACCAGTCATCCGAAGACCAATCAAAGTGCTGTTCTGCCCATGTGAGTCTCGCAGCGCGATTACCACGACGCAAGATTTGACTCTAATTAATTGGCCTTCTAGACTGAAGACCCGCTTATTCATGTAAATGCCCTCGAATGGTTGCAGGATGAACAGTGGCGTTATGTGTGTACCATGACTGGATCGCTAATTCGGGTGCTGTGATGGTTCGCTGACTTCGCGCTTGTAGCACCATATAGCAGTCCTGAGTGGTAGTTGTAGGGGCCTGGGTGTTATTCTGAAGGGCTACCAGTATCCCTACCTCCTCCACAATTTAATGATAACGCTCTGACTAGTGTTGAAAGAATCAGCAACTTGTACTTGACTCAAGCCTGCTTCAAGGATCCCCACGGCCCAATTCATTTCATCTATGGAAATATGTTGTCTCTCCCTAGTAGAAAACAAGACAAAACCACGTGATAATGAGTATTAAATGATTTGTTCGCAAACATGACGAGAAATCAAAGGGTTGCACATCTAACAAGAGTCCAAGTTTAGAAATCTATTTCCCGATCATTATAAACTTGATAATGTTCTTATTTATAAAAAGAAAAAAAAGAAAACTTTGATTTCACCTCTCCAAAGCAAAATACGAAAAAAAATATCTATAGACTTTGGGTTGTGTGTAAAAACGAATACATCAGCACCATCTATGAGCAGTTCTAACAAGTTCGCTAGGTTGTTATCTAATATAAATTTGTATAAATCGTACTATCGAGAAATACATTTAAAGAATAGTGAGATTTCAAAAATTCTGCCTTATTGCCTATCTCGCCCATTCTCATCTCGCTATTATATTCCCTAGTGCAGCAAGCCAATATTTCAACCGGGCATGATTCAAGTTTTTCTTTTAATTTCCAGAAAGTTAGTTTTTGACCTTATCATTGAAACTGCTGGTGAAAATAAAATCAAAACATAACTGACCATTGTTACACAGAGTGTGTCACAACCATTCTACCCAACTTTACCATGTTACAGGTCAAAACTATCAAATAGTATAATATAACATTTTAATTACTATGGACAACACTGTAAATTGCAGATTCCAAAGAAAAATATCCAATAAAATTTAAAAAACCTACAAAAATATTTCCATTTGGACGTTTCTTACAACACAAAGTATTACAAACATAAA
This sequence comes from Philaenus spumarius, assembly GCA_018207615.1. NCBI lineage: Eukaryota > Metazoa > Arthropoda > Insecta > Hemiptera > Aphrophoridae > Philaenus > Philaenus spumarius. Next base: position 30,950 of record JAGFPH010004391.1, on the reverse strand, counting down.
ACAGTTTATCTTTAATACCTTAAAGTCTATTGCATCTCCATTTATAAAAGGTCCTTGGATATTCTTCACCAGACCATCAGGAGTACGAATGTCCCAAACCTGTGAATTGAAGAAGTGTAAGGAATGAACTGTTTCATTTACAATATTGGTATAGTAGTCATTAAAAACAGCATTTATTGTATTTATTTATTTATTAAGTTACTAGAGGGCTCCACTCGTTCTCGCTTCGCTCACCAACTCCTTCAGCTACTCGAGGAAGCAAATGCAACCAGATTTTTGTATACTATCTTTTCAAGGAAACGTCGATTAATTAGGACAGAGATTTTATTTTTTTTTTTTTGTTTAGAAGATGACAATGTTCAAGTTAAAATATCAGACTCATATGTGGTACAGTAAAGGAACAATTTAAACTTGTCAGGTAGACCAATTAAAAAATAAAGTTAGCATAATTTTAATAGCTATAGATGTGTGAATTATGATATATTAAGTGTTTTTCGTTGTTTGTGTTTGCTATTACATAATCTAAAAAAAAAACTGTTGGTTTGAAGAATAATTACCTGATTCTAAATTTGCCAATTTGGCTGCTATAGTAATAAAACTAAAAGCTTTCAAGAAACGTGTGTTGGTTCAGTATTATATGTCTAACCTTAAATTGTGTTAAGATTATGATTTAAATCTGCTGTTTTATCTGTAATATGTAAAACTTTAATGTAATTGTAATTTATGTAAAATTTTCTTCGTTTCGCTCGCATTGGAAAAAATAGCTTTGCGAGTTGACACCTCTGCAGAATCTGCTCCCATGGTAAAATCCCCTACCAGGATTCGAACCGTGTACTTTTATGGTTTTGGCGATCCAGACGGGTTAAAAAAATTTCGTGTAAAAAGACGAAATTTGCTGAATAAACTCCTATATTTATTTTTTTAGATAAAACCCCCAAAAATGTCATTCTGACACGAAAAATCTCAAAAATAATACTTGTCATAAAATATCTTAGAAAACCAACGTTTGGACCAAATTGGACGTAAAATGCAGCCGCTAGAGTGCGAACACAATAAATATATTTACAGAGTGACTAGAAAATAATGTCACAAATTTCACGAGGCCAATATAGGTAAAAATAAGAAAAAATGTTCAATAAACTAAGACGGGTTGGGCACTTGTAAGGCTTGGTAAATTTTATATTTCAAAAATGTTAGTAAAAGTTGTAAGGTTATGATTTTGATTTGGGCGACTTTATCATGTAAGGTTTGTCTTATTTGGGGGCTCCACCAGATTCGATTTACGAATCAATCTATGCTTGGCTTGAGAGGTCTGACTCACAACTAATTGGTTGAAATAACTTCAGAGACGTTTGATGGTTTGAATTAAATGTATAATTGATAATAAGATATTGTACATGACATATGATTAATTTAATGACTACACCTTTTCTACATTAATAACATTTAGATTTTTTTTTAATTGAATTTATTGAAAAAAAAGCTTGAATTAACATGATACTTAATTATTGAAGTTTGTTCTTAAGAAATGTACAAATTATTTAATATACAATTTCTTAATGATTAATTTCTCAAATCGTCTCTTCCTCTAAATTTTACTTCATAATAAGTTGCTGAATTTACTAAACTAATTTTACCAGGATGTTTTGATAATTATTATTCGTAATCTATAATGTTGTTAAGGGAGACTGTACTATTCAATTACTATGCAGTCTCCTTAATATTTAATATATATAACTTATCCTTTATTAAAATAGGCTAACAACTAAACATTGTATAAAATATTTGAAATTAAAAGTTTGATAATTAAGTTGACATAATTCCTTACTTTAAAACCTTATCCTAAACAGCAGTTTCTAACCCTTTTAATTGAATCGGAATCTCCTTTCAATTGCTTATTAGGTATTATTAAATCCTTGGCAGCTAATTCTCTATAAAGAAGACCCGACCAAATTGCTTAGTTATTGTTGCTCTAAAGCTGTGAATTTATTTTATTACATTTATATTATTCCATTTACAATTTTTTTTGATTTTATTTTAATTATCTGGATATGATTTTGATTTGATTTAATTTGCTTAATCTCGAGATCTGTCTTAACATAAATTGAAATTTTTCATTTACTTACATGTATCTGTGATTTCCCCTTTCACACACTTTTAAACTGATACTATATATTTTATTGATTATTTTATTTAACACTTTATTGATATTCATTTATCTATATTCGCACATTCACTGAACACTATTTATCCACTGGTTCCTGCGATGCCTTTTGAAATTGGTGATTGATTTTAAACTGATTGATGATTTTCACTTAGTGAGTTCGACTTGATGATTGACTCTTATTTGATGATTGATTTTAAATTATTTTTGTATTTTAAGGTAAAATGTACTTAGTCTTTTTATAGCGGGTTTTAGGTTGAAATATACATTGTGGTGTGAAGCGGGCTTTTAGGTCTTGCCCGTTCAAAAGATGTTAGAAGAAGACCCCGCTTTTCTCGCTCTTGCCCTACTCCTGCTACCGCGTCCTTTTGAAAAACCTTTTGTCATTGGCTAAAGATTTTTCACTCATCTCCCTATTGGACTTTCATTTTTCTAAACATTTGTCTATCTGTAAATTCTTGTAAAAACATTCTCATGATATTCTGCATTGTTCGCTAAAGCTATGTGAAATGCAATATGATTCTTTTCACTTGTTTCAGAGCAAGTTGTTCTAATGCTGCTGACTTGATTAAAATGTCTGGGAACGTAACCTAATATTTTACACGTGTGTTACTAGTATCAGCTGTAATCTTTTAACTGTGTCCTTTCTTCATAACTAACTTCTTGGGAATATTGGTGTCTACCAATATATCCGTTACAAAGTCAAGTTTTCCGTAGCAGCAAGGGTTTCTTTACGTGTAAACAAATCTATAATGACATATTATTAAACTCATAAACTCATAACTCATAAACTCAACTCATGTGAGATTCAACAAACATAAAATCATAAACTCACAAACTCCAAAACGCATGAATTAACAAACATAAACAGTACGGCAATAATATTCTGCTCTCATTACAGCATAAATGAACTTGGCCTTGCCAAAAACTGCCGAATTCGCTCATCAGCAAAACATGCATAATACAACAACATAAACCATGAAACAATGCCATACTGCCGCATCAGCATACCCCGGTTCGTTAACCGCTTGCTTTACCTAGCAAATATCCGTCGACTAAAACGCCTTAATGTCTGCAAAAGT
>JAGFPH010004391.1:6150-25966 GCA_018207615.1 Philaenus spumarius | reverse complement strand
ACATGTCGATATTGATGAGTGATTACCATAATTACTGTAGAACTGATAGTAATTGATAGTTAAAGGGCCAAAAACGAAGGTTTTGGCCAATTTTGGCCATTTTGAGAAAATCCCTCTAACGTTGATCGGCTGTATCTTGGTTAATATTAGGCTTAGGAAGAAGTTTAAGGATACCAAATTGTAGAAAATTTACTGCTCTACAACTTTGGAAATAAATGTTTTGATCAAAAACCACTTAGTTTAGAAGTTATTAGCAAAAAACCACCAAAAGACCGAACATTTTTAAGTTTTTCGGTCCCCCCAAAATTAGCACAGGGTCCTCGAGTTGGAAAACTTGACAGAGTCATCCCACAGCACCCCTGTAAAAGTTTCATTAACTTCGGAATTTTTTCCAGGTACAATGTACATATCTACTGGACTAGGTTCCACAATTAATTATTCACTTGTCACTACGGAGCGCTCCTAAGCAATGGAAATCATAAATGGCAATCAATTACACCCCTTAAAACATTGACACGCTTCTGGCCCACTGTTTAGATAAAGCTGTTTATACGCACTATATTATTGATTATTTATTTTTATTTGAGTTATTTGCCTAGTTATTATTGACTATTTATTTCATTGTGCTTCAATTCAATTTAAATACAGTTTTAAAATATATTTTATATGTGTTGTTTTAAATACAACTCTTATTTTTCTACCGTAAAACAATAATTTATGAAATACCGATAGAAAATTTTAATACCAAAATAATATATAAACATAATAATAAATAAATATTGTAAGTATATTTTAGTTTGAAGGTATAAACTTAACGACATACCCGGAATTGTCGTCCGATAGTTTGAAGACACCGGATGCCAGTCATGTTTTGTTTATAAGCTATTATAATATGGATTTGTTTATAAACACACTTGTTACACCCTCATAAATCAGCCTTGCACCCCAGATGAGGGTCAAGACGTATTTAGATTATACAAAGACTGAGATTACTGCATTTTTCAAAGACCGCATTATTTTAAACTACAGTAAAAAACACAATTTACTTGTAATATTGTTTAAGTTGTAGTTCTTGTTTAGATTTGGTTTTCTGTTATAAAATTTGCGTTTTTATTATGTAAGCAACACTGATTTTTTAAAGTGAATGAAATAATTAATTGAGCAATAAAATAATTTAAATATAAATGTGATGGTAAAACTACGATTTAAAATGTAAACTGATCTATAAATCATAGAAATCAAAATATCATAGGTTCAAAAGTTGAATTTAAATTGTTCATCGTTTTTATGGCCTGTGGAAAGATTTAAATTAATCTGCGACCCCTTCAGGCTGACAGCGTACCGGTTGACGTAACCCGCAAGACGCTAAAATAGTTTGGAATAGAGGTAGTAGGTTTATAGCCCGTTTCAGTTTAGTTGATAGCATGGGCCTTATGAAGGCTTGCCGTGCTACTTACTGACCTAACTACATCGGCTCCTATTCATAACCACATTGAATTATGAATAACCTTAGCTCAGTGTTTAATTCAAGATCCAAATTTCTTAACGTACCTCATGTTTAAGTAAACTCCATTACATATTCCTTCCTAATAACTAGTTTAAATGAGATTTATGAGGTTGTGATGTTTTCATGGACAATGCCTGCCCATGCTATGAACTAAACTGTAAACGGACAATAGTGAATCTCCCATACATACTGATAGGTGATTATGCAACAAAGCCCATTGCTACAACTCCAAGAGTCGGAAGCGACCTAGTTCGAGACGAGGGAAACTGAATGAAATAAGTTATGTGAAAGCAAATTTACGATGCCCCCTATAAAACTTGCCCGAGTGAAATTTTACTAAAAAGTTGATTGATACAGAGTTGAGATATTTCAATTCTGTTAGGTTTCTTGTATCTTTTTTAAAGTCTAAATAAAAATAAATAAATTCTTAAAATAAATAAGATGTAGAAATATTTTAAATGGTAATAAATAATAATTAAATATCATATTTGATGAGAATAATTATTTTTATGACGTTTTGTTATAAACAAATTTAGGAGTAAAGTAGTTGGTTATGCAAGCTTAAATTTTTAGTTTAAAGTATTTTGTTAAGAATAAAATAATTATTTTAATTTTTTGTAGTATTTGGAAGAAATCCAAAGGAGAATTGTGTGTTTGTTTTTAGTTAATAAATTTTGAATTAATTAATGGTTCACAAATTGAGCAATAACTTACATAATATTCTGTTGAAATACAAATTCAACATATTTCCCACATTATATAATAGAAATTTTGTTTAGTTATATTATTTCAAATAATAGTTACCAGAAACTGGCACATACTTTCTCACAAACGTATTTGAATTATTAACACGTTAACTGCTACGTCGCACATGTGAGCTTGACACTGAACACAGTAAGAAGTGGCCGAAGCACAGTGCATTGCACGCCAACCCCCGTATTGGGAGTATTTTCAATACACAATGCATTGCGTGCTTCACACGCCAACCCGCATATTGGGAATATTATCAATACACAGTGCATTGCGTGCTTCGCACGCCAACCCCCATATTATTATGTAACCCCAACCGTGACTTCATAATTGTATTAAAGTAGGAGATGGGATAGTAAATTAAAGTAGAAGAGTAAATAATAAATATTATTATTATTACCTAAAGTGAAAAATATTCGATTGATTTCGAACAAATTTGCTCGAGAATCGAGCTAAATGAGAATTTTAGAAATATGCGGTTTTTGCATATGGTAGGGTACATTAAAGACTACAAATAAGCCAAATTTTATCAAAATCGATAGAGCCGTTTTTTTATAAAGAAATAATAACTGATTTTTTGTTGGCTTTTTTTGTCAAAAAGGGGGTTGTTTTTCAAAAAATTTCAAAACCGTTTTTCGTGTATATATACAGGCCTACTTGACATGTCTGCTGCAAATTTGTTTGAAATCGATCGACTAGTTTTCGCTCTAGCTTTGTATATATACAGACAGACATTTTGTTAAAAAAACACTTTTTTGGACTCAGGGGGTCCCAAAACGGATATTTCCACAAAAATCTCAACCTCGATTTTTTTGCGATCACTATACTTTCTCTATACTATAGTATAGTGAGAAAGTAAAAAATAAACAAGATGAAAAGATAGAACTTCGGCTGGTGTTTTTTTTTTTTTTTTTTTTTTTTTAGTAACTGTCAAAATCGGGTTTCCTTATTTAAAAACTTATAATACGATATCCCACACTGTATTTTTAAAATGTTGACCCCAAAAACGTGACCCCGGTGCGCTACGACTCTTTAACTCCCAAAATCGGGTTTCCCTTATCCAAAAACAAATCAAACTATATTCCACACTGTATTTTCAAAATTTTGACCTAATATTTTCAAAATTTTCACAAAAAATTTGCAACTAGTTGTATCGCCTAGGTCATACAAAAGTGAGTACCTAATACTTCTAGTACCTAACTCATTATCTTTAGTATTGTAAAGACACGAGTCAAGTATTAAACTTAAGATTAAATAAACAGAAAAATATAAATTTTAGTTAACCTGAAAAGTCTAATAATAACTCTATTATTTAGCAAAATTGGTGTTAACAAAGTGGACGTTCACTGTCACATAACGCGTTTCTTTGTAAACATAGGTCCGGAAATGCTTACTTTTCGAATTATATTTTGTTTTTTACTAATTTGCATAAACAATTTAGAAGTTAAAACATTTAATTTTTCAATAACAAACAAAACAGGTTCTTAATTTTTTTGTGATCTCAAAAGATAACCGAGTTATCGGCTAAACCCACAAATAATTTCTTTCTATACTATTGTTGTTGTTTGGTAAAAAATCAAAATGGCGGATAATTCGAAAACTAACCAATCCTGGACCTATGTTTCTTGAAACAATTTTTCTTATTTTCGCCTATACAGGGTGTTTAAAAAAAACGTTCCAAAACTTTGGGATATGATTCCTCATATACAAAATAAGAAAAAAGTTCTTATAAAGGTAGGTCCGAAAACGCTTCGTTTTCCGTCTATCTGTCTGTATGTGTTTTTTACTTAATTTCTCATATTTTTTAAACCTTTTAAGCTATCAACTTCAAACTTGATACATTTACTATGTGTAATAAGAACCACTTTTTAATATAGTATCAAGTTTCTACTTTGTACGATTTAAAAATGGCGGCCATTTCAAATTTTTAAGTCTTAATATCTTAAAATCCTCAAATTTTACAAAAGATTTACAAGAGACAAAAAAGTTGCAAAATTGCATTATTTAAATAAGGACACATTTTGAATTTCAATATCTTAAATATTAACTCACTGATCGCAATTATTTGAAAATGACCTTATGCAAATTTTGTGGTTCTTTTAGCTAAATTTAATGTTTTTAGTTTAAAATTTGTAAATATTAAGTAATTTACAGGTCATTCCTCACATTCATCACGTAATTAATAAAAAGGCACATCTTAATCATTATTTTTACTCTTCTTTTATTCCATCATTTAAAGTTCTTGATGATGAAATTAAATTTTATTTAGGAAATAAAACATAAATCTAGTAAAATAAATTTTTATTCACTACAATAATAATACTGTCATCTTAAACTCTAACGATTTGCTTGTTTAACACTAGTACACATACTGTATGTACACTAAAGGAACTGTTCAAAATGTCCGCCCCGATTGGTGATGCACGCATTGAGGCGTCTTTTCATTGAACTCCTTACTCTTCTAAAAATACCTGGTGTATGACGGATACTCTCAACACCATTTAAAATTCTTTTTTTTAGGTCTTCCAAGGTATCCACTGGCGTGGAATAAACTAGAGTCTTTAAATGCCCCCATAAGAAAAAGTCCAAGGGGTTGAGGTCGGGTGACCTCGGAGGCCAAGGAACTGGACCGCCTCGCCCAATCCAATTGTTGCGGTAGGTCTCATTTAAGAAACCTCTAACTCGATTATCAAAATGAGCGGGTGCCCCATCAAGCATAAACCATGTGACACAGCGCATGTTCAAAGGTAGGTCTTCCAATAAATTTGGAAGATCAATTGTTAAAAACTGCAAATATCTGTCACCATTCAATGTTGCAGGTAGGAAACTGAAAAACAAATAGTTACCCAAAATGCCACCCCATACATTTACCGAAAATTGATACTGGTGACTACGTTGTGTGATTTCATGGGGATTTTCCATGGACCAAATATGAGTATTATGAAAATTAGTAATTCCTGTTCTTGAAAAATTGCATTCATCTGTAAATAACACGCGCCTTAAGAAATTTGCATTGGTTCGGAATTTTCGTAAAAACCATTGGCAGAGAGTAACTCGTTGAGGGTAATCTCGAGGTAACAGAGCCTGCACTGTTTTTTTAAACACCCTGTATTGGAACAATATTTTCTAGACTACTGTAAATGTACAATTTGTAATAACACCCAAAACGTGTTCTGGGAACCATGACCGGTGCTTTGACCACTCCCGACATTAAGCCTTACCATAAGAGTCACTGCTCAGTTCCTATAAAAATTCAGTAAAAACTTAAACAAGCTATAAATCCTTAATACTTCTGGTTACCTTAACTGTACCCTCCCAACCACCAGATGCAAACACGGAATCTTCTTCAGGGCGAAATTTAAGAGAGTAAATCCGCATATTGTGACATCCCATCAACTGTGACAACAATGGATCTGAAGAACCAAGTGTTTTCACTTCCTGCAACATGAGCAGAACTATACATACTTCGTTCCTTAATATTTAATACATTTATTTTACTATATATTTTTTCAACTAATTCCACTTCATCGTTTTACTTTCTCACTATATTATAGTATAGAGAAAGTATAGTGTACGCAAAAAAAAATCGATGTTGAGATTTTTGTGGAAATATCCGTTTTGGGACCCCCTGAGTCCAAAAAAGTGGTTTTTACAAAATGTCTGTCTGTATGTATGTATGTCTGTATGTATGTCTGTATGTATACAAAGCTAGAGAGAAAACTATTCGATCGATTTCAACCAAATTTGCACCAGACATGTCCAGTACGCCTGTATAGATGCACGAAAAAGGGTTTTGAACAATTTTGAAAAACAACCCCCTTTTTGGCCAAAAAACCCCCAAAAAATCAGTTATTATTTTTTTATAAAAAAACGGCTCTAACGATTTTGATAAAATTTGTCTTATTTGTAGCCTTTAATGTGCCCTACCATATACAAAAACGCGCATCTTTCTAAAAATTCTCGTTTAGCTAATAATAATAATAATAACTGATTTTTGGGGGTTTTTTGGCCATAAATGGGGTTGTTTTTCAAAAATTTTCAAAACCTTTTTACGTGCATCTATAAAGACCTAATTGACGTGTTTGGTGCAAATTTGTTTGAAATCGATCGAATAGTTTTCTCTCTAGCTAATAATAATAATATTTATTAGTTAATCGCCTACTTTAATAAAAGTATACAAAGCTAGAGAGAAAACTATTCGATCGATTTCAACCAAATTTGCACCAGACATGTCTAGTACGCCTGTATAGATGCACAAAAAAGGGTTTTGAACAATTTTGAAAAACAACCCCCTTTTTGGCCAAAAAACCTCCAAAAAATCAGTTATTATTTTTTTATAAAAAAACGGCTCTAACGATTTTGATAAAATTTGGCTTATTTGTAGCCTTTAATGTGCCCTACCATATACAAAAACCCGCATCTTTCTAAAAATTCTCGTTTAGCTAATAATAAAAATAATAACTGTTTTTGGGGTTTTTTTGGCCATAAAGCGGGTTGTTTAAAAAAAATTTCAGAACCATTTTACGTGCATCTATGAAGACCTAATTGACGTGTTTGGAGCAAATTTGTTCGAAATCGATCGAATAGTTTTCTCTCTAGATAATAATAATAATAATGATATTTATTAGTTAATCTGCAACTGTAATAAAAAAACTCTCCTATCCCACCCTACAAGTCACAGTGAATCTGTTTAATAATTTAAATTTATTTGTGAGAAAGTATGTGCCAGTTCCTGGTACCGTTTATTGAGTTTGTGGTAGTAAGTAGTCATTACTAATAATTTTTACTATGCAAATTAATTTACAAAGAACTGATTACTTAACTGCTCATACCGTAGGCGCCAAAATAAACATTACTGAAATTAAAACAGCTGTGGTTGGTTTCTAGAACAGCTGATTACATTTGTTATTATTGCCGGGCTACTTATTGCTATACTATTATTACTTTCTTTTTTTGAGGTTATTTAAAGCTGTTGTAATGGTTCTTACCACTCCAGAGAAAGTTTGTATCGTAGAGCATTATTTTAAAACGGAAAGGGTAATACCGGTGGTCCTGATTTGATGTGAACTGCTGTAGAGTGTCAAGAATTGTTTCACAAACAGCCGCCAAGTAACACCGTAATGATAGCAAGTGTTGCTCACAAGTTCCGTCAACTTGACTCGGCGTAAATGTATTGACTCGGCGTAAATGTGTGTAGGTCACTACGAATTAAAACCATGGAACATTTCTCCAGCAAGTCCTACAGCCTTCTAAAAGCCTTCACCGTATATCTTTGAAAATGAACATTAATAATACGTCTTTGAGAAGTCTGATTAAAAACCTCGGTAGATTCCCGAATAGAATGAAAATTGGTCAACCTAAGTAAGGGACAGAAAAGACGGAGTTTATTGCGCCTAGTGTTATGAAATTTCTGAGTCCTTACAAAATTTATGGTTTTGAATTAAAGTCATGTACATCTAATAAACGGTTTCATAAGCAAACCACTAGTATCTTGGATTTCAACTTTCTGACGATGACGTAGAGAAGCCACAATATAATGACAGCATGGTGAGCTCTATCAGGGAGATGGGTATTGGGTCCGTATTTCGTTGAAGATGATAACGAGAAGGCCGTTACTGAAAGATACGTCACAGAGAGAACATCCTTCATCAATAAATCTTTCAAGAGATCTGAAGAGGGTTTGTCGTTCTAACAATTAAGCTCAGATGCCAAACAAAATGGCTTCACCACTGCAGCCACTACTTTACTTCAAAGAAAGTTTAAAACATCCGTCAGTTTTTCCGAGGAACAAACTTTCCGTACCCATCACACTCCTCCAAACTTTCACCGCTTGACACTTATGTGTGGGGAATGATGAAGGAAATCATCTTCCGGAATGAGCCACCGACTTCCATTAAGGAGCTCCGTGAAGAAAAAATAATTCGATGATGCAGCTGAACCGCTGACGTGAGTTGTTCGAATTTCCAAAATTAGGTTTATTGTTTTGGGAATTCAAATAAACTATTTGTAAAATTGGTCTACTCACGAAAGCGATGAATAGCTGCCTACGTGAACGAAATATGTTAGTAGAATGTGTTTGCACATCAGCCTCCAGCACGGCTCACGCGCTGCTTTATTCCGCTCGCAGATGTAACACTCACTTTGAGAGATTACACCTCAACCATGCACCCTCGTATTATGGACTGCTTCGCTTCGCTCACCTTTGTATAGTACTTTTATGGAATTTTACGTTTTGATCGATTTAAGAAGAATCAGACGGACTACAACGTCGTGTAAAAAAAATTGTGCAAAATAATATCCAATGTATATATATGTTTAGATACTAGGGGGATTCATGCAACCTGTGGTAAATGCTTAAAGTGTTATCATGCTAAACTGCTATTTGAATTTTGAGTGAAGGACCCCTTGTGCAAATGTGTTAAAGTGTTATTTGCTAAAGTAAGGTTGCCCTTGTTCAGGTTTTGTGAGATTGTGTGCTTGATCAAATAAATAACTTTTAATTGAAACACCAAAGACAAGTAGAAAAGAAAAGTCCTCCTCGTTTAATTTTTCAATTTAATTGTAAATAAAAACACCATTTTGATAATTAATCAATATATTTTTTATTTATTTTGTAAAAAGGATTTCTAATAACAAAAAATTTACAGTCAAAATATGTTCAGGTTAGCTGCAGTCTTGTCCCATCCGAGGTTCCAGAAATTACTGTACTACCCGAAAAATAATAAATTGAAGAATATTAATACCTGAGTAATTTATTACTGGCATAATAATTAATATGAAATGGGTTCATTCATAGGGGTTCTTTTTAGAAAATAGGAATTACTTGTTATATTTTTATGTATTACTGTAGCCTACTCAGAATATTCTAAAGATTGATTTGGTATATAGTTTATTACATTATTTTGATTATATTACTCTTTTTACAGTTCTTTAGTTCTTTAGACTGAAACTGTAATACCCTACGCACTTTATAATTTGTTAATTATATTTTAAATAAAATTAGGCCTCATTTTCTGTATTTTTTTTAAACATATTTTGTGTTTTCGTGATCTAGGCTAAATCACTAAAGTTTAGAATATGCCTCTTAACCATATTCTTTAGTTTGTAAAAGTGATTTTTTCCCTACTTGCTTAAAAATAATATAATATATTACATTTTTGTACATATATAACAAGATTAGGCCTCTTTTTGGTTCTTTTTTGCTAAAATCAAATACCGGTACACAGAAATGTTCTCTGTACTTTTCTGAACACAAAAATGTATAAATGTATTTTACTAAAATGGTTTAGATAGGTTTTGAGATGAAAATGTGTTCCAGTAGTAAAAATGTGCCTGCCAGTATAGAAATAGTCAACTGCCATATAGAGGTTTAACAAGAAAGTAAAAAAAAGAAGAAAATTATCTGTAACTTCGTCGGATTCCCGGAAATTAAAGATAGGAGAAAATGTTTATTTTCCTTTCCCAGGTTCCTTCCGAATTCTTTTCTTGGATTCGAAATTATTAGTCTATTATTATTTTCCATCTCAAATAAAACAAGTACAAGAAAAACACAAAATTATAACAAACAACCTGTTTTGTTGATTCAAGCTGAAACCCTCTAATTACCTTCCCCAAGAGTTTTACAACGTTAACACTGGTTTATCAGACCCCAGACCATGTTAAAGTCGAGTGTGATATCGACTCTAAATAGCACACTTCTGTCAAACGAGTTTCTCGATTTTACCACACTTACAGCGTCTAAAACGTTTCATTTGGTACGAAAAAATTCAAAAATGTATTTATTCCCGGTCAAAAATCGTGTTTCAGTTTGTTTGGCTACCGAACCGTCCAAGTGGTCCAAGTGCTTAAAAACCACAAGGTGTACCAAATTTGGGCCAAATCGGAAATAAAGTGCAGCCGTTAGAGTGCGAACACACACACACACACACACACACACACACACATATATATATATATATATACACACATATATGTATATATGCAATTTTTAACACCCCTAATCGTATTTTGGGGATCATTATTGGTGCGCATTATACATCTCACCATAACAGCCACTGAAATAGCTCATCTTTCCTATTGTAAATTCGCTAGAAGCAACGTTAGAAGCAAGCAACAACCACTTTTCAGCAACATGTCAAAGCTACGAAAGTTGCCTAATACTTTATAGAGCATAATTATATAGAACTTTTTTCTGTTAAGTACTTTTCAGCTTTCTTTTATTTTCTATTTGTTTTAAAATTAAACACTTAAACGATTACGATTTCAGTAATCCTGTTTATTATAATTTTTATTATATGTTTTTTCTTAATAATGTTTAACTTCTTGTTTTTATGTTCGTCTAAGAGAGGACCTCGACGAAAGAATATTGCTCTACTTACTTTTCCCGATTCAGTATCATATATTCGAATAATTGCATCTTTCCCACCGGTTATAAGAGTCTTACCAGTGCAATCTATGTCCAGTGCGTTCACTTCATTGTTCTCCTCTATAACACATACAAATAAAATACTTTTTTGATTTAACCTAAAATGTTAGCATTTCATTTAATTCAGTTGCATTGCATACAACAAGTTACTCAATATATTATATAAACACATTTTAAAATTTAACACTAACAAAATGTATAAATGATCAACAATTAAAAGTATACATCATACACATAGTCGGCTTTGTCCTGACTGACGGACTGACTGACATAGAATCAAAATAGAGCAAAATCTACTAAGAATAAAAATACGAACATTTTAATGTATATTCTTATGGGGGCGGGTCATGTATTAAGAAATAATTTTGCAAAATTTGTATTTTAAAAATTAATAAACGGTACCTGGAACTGACACATACTTTCTCACAAACATATTTAAATTATTAAACAGATTCACTGTGACTTCATAATTGTAGGAGGGGTAGAAGAGGTGATATTAAAGTAGGAGATTAAGATGCACGATATACGGTTTTGAAAAATTTTGGAAAAAAACCCCTTTCGGCCAAAAAACACCCAAAAATCAGTTATTATTATTAGCTAAACGAAAATTTTTAGAAAGATGCGGTTTTATGCATTTGGTTGGGTACATTAGGGCTACAAAAATAAGCAAAATTTTATCAAAATTGAAGAGCTGTTTTTTTTTTTTATTAAAAAATAATAACTGATTTTTTGGGTTTTTTTTGCCAAAAAGGGGGTTGCTTTTCAAAATTTTTCAAAACCGTTTATCGTGCATCTTAACCTCCTACTTTAATAACACCTCTTCTACCCCTCCTACAATTATGAAGTCACAGTAAATCTGTTTAATAATTTAAATATGTTTGTGAGAAAGTATGTGCCAGTTCCAGTATACAGGCCTATTTGACATGTCTGGTGCAAATTTGTTTGAAATCGATCGAATAGTTTTCGCTCTAGCTTTGTATACATACGGACATACAGACAGATATTTTGTAAAAACCACTTTTTGGACTCAGGGGTCCCAAAACGGATATTGCCACAAAAATCTCAACATCGACTTTTTTGCGATCACTATACTTTCTCTATACTAGTATAGTGAGAAAGTAAAATAATGAAAATTCGTTGCTTCACACCCAACCTTATAACAGTTAAAACAGCTCACTTGGACCAAAAGCTTAGCAACACATGTTTGTTGAATCATTTACCAACTCAGCAAATTTAGAATTTTATTATTATTCACAGCCAACAGCTTTAATAATTTAGATTAACATACTAAAAGCGAACACAAATAAAATTCAAACATCTGTTGTTACATATCTACAGGGTGATTTTTTTAAATGGGCCACCATTGGCATCTCTGAAACTACAAAAGTTACAACAATCTTTAAATGGTGGACCTTCCCTACTTTTTCCCTTATATTAAAAATAGAATATTAACATTTCCAAAAACTCCGCCATTTTTCAAATATGGCGGCCAACTTCATTTTTTTAAATAGAAACCCCTATTTTTTATGTTGCATTTCGATTGAGGACACAAATTTAACACATTTTTATTCTTTTGTATTTTTTCCTAAACCCGACCGTTTATGAGCTACAGCCTCTCAAAAATGTTCTATTTTATGTGATTTTTTTTTTAATTGGGCCACCATTGGGATCTCAGAAAGTATTAATTTTACAGCAAACTTTAAATGGGGAACCTTTCCTTGTTTTATGAGAAATTAAAAAATATGTAGTTAAAATATTCGTAAATGGCCGCCATTTTCCAATATGGCGGTCAACTTTGAAATTTCTTACGGAAGCCCCTATTTTGTATGACAGATTTGGATTTAAAATTCAATTTTAAGACGTTTTTATTCTTGGTGTTTTTTTGATAAACTTAACCGTTTAGCCGCTAGGAGCGCTGAAAGTTACAGAAACTCTTATTTTAACAATTTATTATTAAAGAGGCGTGTTTTACCATTTGCAAACAATAAAATTTAACTCAAAGTGCAATATTTTGTACAGTGGAATGTTAAAAAGCTGTGTCAATTTTACAAATACTTTATTTTATACAAAAAACGTACTTAAATTACTGTTAAATAAACGGTACCAGGAACTGGCACATACTTTCTCACAAACATATTAAAATTATTTTAAGCTGTTAAAAATCAGAAAATGGAGGCTTACAAATTGATAGCCATATTCAGCTGGTGTTGCCGCAATAAGATGAAATGGTTCTTGTAACAAAACATATTCACTGCGACTTGTAGTAAGGTGGGGTAGGAGAGGTGATTTTTTTAACAGTAATTTAAGTACATTTTTTTGCATAAAATTAAGTATTTGTGAAATTACATCAGCTTTTTAACTTTCCATTGTACAAAATATTACCCTTTGAGTTAAATTTTATTGTTTGCAAATTTTAAGACATGCCTCTTTAATAATTGTTGAAATAAGAGTTTCTGAAACTTTCAGCGCTCCTAGCGGCTAAACGGTTAAGTTTATCAAAAAAACACCAAGAATAAAAACGTCTTAAATTTAATTTTAAATCCAAATCCGTCATAACAAATAGGGGCTTCCATAAGAAATTTCAAAGTTGACCGCCATATTGGAAAATGGCGGCCATTTACGAATATTTTAACTACATATTTTTTAATTTCCCAAAAAAAAGGAAGGGTCCCCCATTTAAAGATTGTTGTAACTTTTGTAGTTTCAGAGATGCCAATGGTGGCCCATTTAAAAAAATCACCCTGTATACTAATATTATAAAGAGGTAAAGCTTGTTTTTTGTTTGTTTGTTGTACATGTAGGGGAGTTAATCTCTGGCACTACTGAACCGATTGAAAAAATAGTTTTACTAATAAAAAGCTACACTATCCCTGAGTAACATAGGCTATAATTCATTTCGATAAAAACATTTTTTTTAATTTCGATGTTTGTAAATTTAGTCGGAAAAAATCTTAGGTTAGGCCTAGACTGATAAACAATGTATTAACATTTATTACCATAAAAACCAATTGAATAAAGTAACAGATAACAACTACTGTTTGCTGTAATATTTCCATTAATAGCTAATTTCAAACTTTGTATTTCTAACGTTTAGGTTAGGTTTTTATTAAAGTGTAGACCTGAACCTTAATGGTTCTTTTAACCTTTATTATAACTGCTGTTATAAAATACTCGAAATAATTTGATTTGAACATTTAACATTATTTACCGTCTTAGCTTTGGGGGTTATTATTAATACTACACTTTTATTATAAAGAAAACATAACATGATTATGTGTATAGAATGTTCCAATGGGGTTGGCGTGCGGAGCACGCAGTGGATTCCCCTAGTTATAAATAAAAAACCAGATTTAGATAAAAAAATGTACAATTTTAGATTGCCTACAATGAACCAAACCACGTTTATTTGCAACCATTTTGGCAAATTTAGATTCAGGTAATTTTTTTTTTACAACCAACAGTTTTTTTAGATCAGGTAAAATAAAACAGTAGGCTTACTGTATTAAAAGTCAAGCATCTGGTCTTACATAAATTATATTATTGTTTCCTTAACTTTGTAATACCAAAATTTGATTGAAATATTAACCCGCCGTCAGTCGGGACGTGAGAAAAATTCTCACATTTTCAGTTTTTTGATCCCCAAATGCAATCTAGCGGCATTTTGTTGAAATGTTGAAACCATTCTAGGAGTTCCTCAACCAGGACATTAGGAGTGCTGTTATAGCAGAAACAAACGTATACCACTGGCCGTTTGTCTGGGGTAGTGGTTTGCTGTAAGCGCGGTCGTGTCAGTGAGAAAAGAGTTCTACACCCGACTAGTGTTGCACTCGTTATGAGAATTTTTCTCTACTCCCGATTATCGAATTTTCAATTTTTTAAAATATTTTTGTTATTTCAGTAGTATTAGATAGTGTATAGTATTTTATAGTGATTTATTAGAAAGTGTATTGTTTAAGTGGAAAAAGAACAAGAATCTCAGTTGTTGTGTTGGCTGGACGAGGGGTACGACGATTCTGAAGTCTCTGATACATCCAGTGAACACGATGATGATGACCAGAATTCTGAAATCTCCTGCTCAGACATGGAAACACCAGATGAAGATTACACTGATAGAAGCATGGCAATGCCTGATAGTTAATATTTCTTCAATGGTCGTTGACAATAATGTATTTTTTATCAATATATGCCACCTATTCCTCAAATTGTTCCTCTACATCCAACTAACATCCCATGTCACAGCGAAGATTTCGTTTGTTGTCACAGGCGCTGAATTTGACGATGAAACTACCCGTACCAGAAGAAAGGAAGTTAATAATTTAGCCGCTATTCGTGATATGTTTGATGGATTTGTAAAAAGATGTGGTGAAAGTTAAAGTGTTGGCGAAAATATAACAGTAGATGAGATGATGAAATTTTACAAATTTCGTATGTACATGAAAAGAAAACCTTGTAGGTATAGAATAAAAATCTACGCTAGCGTAGGCTCGTCAACATTCTACACAGCATTCATTGATATTTACCTGGGGAAACAGCCTAGAGATAGCACTTTTTATTTATAAAATGATGCATCAAGTGTAGTAAAGCGTTGCACTGGGCGCTTGAAGTGATTAATGTGAGAATGGACAACTTTTTTACTTCTATCCCCCTTTTAAATGATCTTTATGTCAACCACAGACTAAAGGTGGTGGGAACACTCCATAAAGACAAAAAAGAAAATCCAGAAAAGCTTCTCCGTGTTTCAGAAAGGTCTAACTGTTCATCAATGTTTGCTTTCTCAAGACCTCCAAATTATTGTTCTATAGTTTCTTACATTCCTGATAAAAAAATGAAAAACTTGTTTTGTTACTTTCTACGCTCTATGACGATGATAAAATTGATGAAAGTAGTGGAGATGCTCTAAAGCCTGAAATAATAACATATTATAATGCAACAAAAGGCGGAGTAGATGTCGTCGACCGACTGAAAACAGAATATTGTGTGTCAACTATTACTCGGAGATGGCCTATGACCGTTTTCAATGGAGTGTTGAATGTTCTAGCAATCAATGCCTATATCATTTTTAAAGCTAACACTAACATCAATATGACAAGAAGACATTTTCTGATGGATCTGGGAAAAGAATTTGATCCTGAAAGCCCTAAAAAGAATTACAAATTCAAAAACATAATTATAACCATTAGGCCATATAAAATAATATTTATTGCTTGTAATAGTGGCTTAATAATATCTAGTATCTTTTTAGAATTTAATTTTAATTGTTTGAAACGTGTTAGGTTGAAAAAATAAATAAAATAAAATAAAGTTGTTGGGTGTGAGAAAAAATCTCTACACCCGACTAATGGTGTAACAATTTGAGGCCCGACTAACGGCGGGTTAATAATTTAAATATTTATGGTTAAATTACAACTCATGTTACAATTCAAATTATTTGGGATGGTCGTGTCTATTTCGATCTCTGTCTTACATTAGCTACTTATGTACATTTCAACACTCAGTCGTCGTTTCCGTAAAAATATCAGAGTGTACAATAATCTGTTTGCATTGGCTTCGTCATGGGTCACCGCTAGGGTTGGCGAGCGAACTGAGCAGGGGTGGAGATCAAGTCTTATATATATAAGCGGCTTTGTTCTGACTGAAGTAGAATCAACGAAAAACAAAAACGACTTAAGATAAAAATTGAAGGTAAGGGACACATTCTTATGGGGAGACAGGCGCACGCTAAGAGAGGATTTTACAGAATAATGATTTCAAACTGTAAAAATAGTAAAAATTCGTTAGTTTTACTCCCAGCCTTATAACAGTTAAACAGCTGATTCGGATCAAGAACTTAGCTACACATGTTTGTTGAATGCATTTTTACATTTATTACCATAGCGACCAACATAGTAAATTTAGAATCAGTTTGTTATTCTTTACAACCAAAAGCTTTTTTAGGTTAGGTTGACAAAATAAAAGCAAACATAAACTAAAATCAACGAAAAAAACTTACTGTATTATAATTAAAAATCATCTTTGTTACATAATACAAATAGCTGATTTGACTTAACACAATTTTAGGATTGAAAGCATTTATTGTTTTACTTTAGAATCAGTTAATTTTGTTTAACAAACAATATCTCTCTTAGGTTAGATTAATATGTCTCTATTTCATTAAAAACTCCTGTCATTCACTCAAAATCTCTAGCCTTACTGCGCTTGCTTCAGGATCTAAGTCACCCTCCACCTACTTCATCCAAGTGCCTCAGTCCTAATCGATCGTCATATCTGCGACAATATCAAAGTATGCAATAATCTGTGAAGTTGTTTCGCCTGGACTCACCGTGGGGGTTGCGAAGCGAGCAGAGAATGGCACAGTAGTAATTTAATAAAACAGTAACTCACGACGTATCACATAAATTCGGCAGTTGACAGCATGTGGCCTCTCGCTATGCCACGAGGTGTTCAGGAGGTGGCGTCACTCTAAACTCTACTTGGATGAATCACGTGCAGGATTATCTAAATCTACCACAGACAAAACAGCATACCCTTTTTCAATTCCATCAGTAGACCCAGCCTGGGACCGTAGATACATTATGTTTCTAGATCACGGATCAGCGTCCTTGTCCAACCTTCATTTTGAGAAATCCACCTACTCTGCCACTGTTCGATAGTATTTCTCCTGGCATCCTCTCTGCCCATCCTTTGTGGCTCACATCTCGTATTCCGCATATTACGTTCGATTAATTACACATTTGGCACACACGTTGGTTTTCTAAGTAGCTAGGACAAGTTTCTTAGCCAAAAAATCCAACAACCGGAAGCACTTTTTGACTGGAAGTATTTTCTTTTAGAATTTTCGTACTAGAATACAACTTTTTTGTTGGTTTATGTAAAAAAATAAATACATTAGATTAGTCTGAACATTTTGTTTTTTCGATTTTATAGCTCGTCTAGTGCTCCCAAAATCTTATCTTCTAAAGCGAGAGATAATTGTTTGTCTGCTAAATGGATCTGGAATCTCCGTCTAAGGATTTTTCATTTTTTGATTTTAAATGGGGCTTTTGGCCACGAGAAATCGATTGGAGATGGTCACCAGTCTGGGAAAATTCGTTTTCTACGTCTTTTTATTAAATTAAAAAGTGAAATTTGTCCATTTTAAACAATACAAAGCACAGCTGATGCAAATGTTTTCAATGCCATTACAATAATCATCTGCTTTCTTTTAAACTGTATATTTTATTAGAGGTAAGCCTAATGTTGTATCTATTTATAGTTACCATGGCAACGAATACTTCTACTAAATAAACATACCCTTTATTTAGTTGTTTAATGTTATAGGCCTAACCTAAACGATGTTCACGGAAATTTGCAATAATAGTTATTGACGTGAGCGAACTAGGCCCTAGGCCTAAATCGATATTGAAATATTAAACTTTAATTTAGGCCTGACTTATTTCTGAGGCGTTGAGATTATGGTAAATCCTTTAAACTGTATTTTTATTACAGGTAAGCCTAATGTTGAATATACCCTTTATTTAGTTATTTAATGTTATAGGCCTAACCTCAAAACTCAATAATCCAATATTTATTATTGAAATCATAGCCCTGCTTATAATCGAGCTTTAGCTCGGTCTCCTGGTACTTGATCTAAACTTAAAACACCATAAAAGTCCTTGGTTCAAATCCACGAGGAGAATTTACTGTGGTTCAGCTTCGGTTACGAGGGCGGGAAGCAGACTAGTTTGTAAACTGCGAACGAAGCGTACCAGTGTAAAATCCCAGGCGACAAGGTTGAGGTGCAAACTCACAAAGTGAGTTTTTCCGCTGCGACCGGAACCTGCGCGTGTTCCGAGCTTGGAGGACGAGGTGCAAAAAAATTCTACAGTAAAGACTACGAAAGAAAACCGTTGAGGGACGGGCTTGTGTACACCGAGATCTTGAACGCTCCGATCGGCTTAGTGCGACGTTGTCACGTTCTTCTCACACTTCAAACTGAACGCGACTGACTCAACGCATTTATAATTCTTTAAACTGTGCGCTCAAGCCTCGAGCGGTAAATACCAGGAGTGTTCCAGGGCTGCGGAAGGGAAGGGCTGTTTCATTACTTTGACGAGACCTATGCCGCCGCTGTACTCGGAGGCGTGGTGGGGGTACAGCTTCGTGACGTCACCACTCTGACACCGCTAGACAAGTAGCATTGGTATTAATGCGAATTTATTAAGTAGCTCCGTCAAATGTGACAGCTATGTTGTGTTGAAGTGGTGCTGTTTATGTTTTACTCTAATTTCTGTATTGTGGGTGTTGCAGTTAAATATTTGTGTTGTTATTTGCAATTAAGAAATAAAGAAAATGAGTTGTTGGGCGGTCGCGACCATCGATGTATAAACACACTGGATCGCTGGCTGCGTGTATTGAATACGGTCCGGCTGGCCTAGCCGCTTCCCCCACCACTGGAGGGACAGCAACAACACGTGAAGCATTCAAAGTTAATGCAACGCTCACAAATGTTTTAATTTATTTTGCTCAGCTTCAACAACGGCACCAAACATTATTTATAAAATAATAATTTTAATTTCTAAACAATATTTAATTGTTATACAGTATGTAACACTTATTTTTATGGTAAACTAGTGGACCCAGCAATGCTTCGCTATTGCTTGATTTAATTTAAAAGTTAGTAAAGTTATTCCATTGACTTAAGTGATCGAATTGCAAAATGATTTTTATGCCACAAGAATATACTACACAAATTTAGATCTATAGTTTGTAAACCTTTATCGATAATACAGTAAACCTTTTGTTTGTTTTTACCTAATCTAAAAAAACTGATAGTTGTGATAAATTGTAAAAAAACCTGATTCTAAATTAGCCCAATTGGTTGGAAATAAACGTGTTTTGGTTCATTGTAGGCCTAACCTAAAATTATGTTCAGTTTTTGATGCAAATCAGTTGTTTTATATATAATATGTAACAACCAATGTTTGAATTGAATTAAAATATAGTAAGCAATTTTAGTTGATTTTTGTTTTTATTTTAAGTTGGTCAATTTAACCTAAAAAGCTGTTGGTTTTGAAAAAATAATAAACTGATTACAAATTTGCAAGTAAAGTTGCTATGGTAATGAATGTAAACAAACATGTGTTACTAAGCATTTT
>JAGFPH010004390.1:99728-113381 GCA_018207615.1 Philaenus spumarius | reverse complement strand
CATTTGGTATTAAATAAATAAATTAAAAACATAAAACAGCTGTTCTGTAACATAATATGACAGTTAAAGTAAATTATATTTTTAAATAAAATCTGCTACTTATTAACCTATAAAAGATACACGTAGACACACACATAGAGAAACCTTATAAGTGTGATTTTTGAAAGCTTTTATGGCTGTCCTATTAACTCTTCATACATTTATACTAATATCATAAAGAGGTAAAGTTTGTTTGTTTGTTTGTATTTAGGGGGTAATCTCTGGCACTACTGAACCGATTGAAAAAATAGTTTTACTGATAAAAAGCTATACTTTACCTGAGTAACATAGGCTATAATTCATTTCGATAAAAACCTATTTTTATTTCAATATTTGTAAATTTAGTCGGAAAAAATTCTTAGGTTAGGCCTAGAATGATAAACCAACACATGTATTTACATTTATTAGGCTACCATAACAATAAATTTAATAAACGAACAGATAATATATAGCTGTCTGTTCTAATATTTCCATTAACAGCCGATTTCAAAATTTGAAGCAATTATTTTTGTATTTCTAGATTTTAGGTTAGGGTTTTAAAGTGTAGACCTGAGCCTTGCTGGTTCTTTTAACCATTATTATAACTGCTGTTATGAAATATAAGAAATAATTTGATTTGAACATTTATCATTATTTATTATCTTAATTTTGAGGTTAATATTATTAATCATATAACTTTATTATAAATAAAACATAACATTTGTTTTTAGAAGGTTCCATTGGGGGTTGGCGTGCGGAGCACGCAGGGGTCTCCCCTAGTAAATCATATATTGTGTTAACAGATAATGTAAAAAATAATTAAAAAAGTTAAAAATTGAATTGAAAATTGGGGTAAAACGAAAAGACCAAATGTTTATTGGTTAATAAGAATATGATTTCTATTTTATAAATAAATGTCTTTGAAACTTTTCATTCGTAGTTTAATAAATTCATAGAACATTTGTAGTACAAACTTATATAATGTTCGTTATTTGTGTTGGATCTGTTTTTCAGATTCACTTATAAATAGATACACAAAATAAAGAATCGACCACATACATTAAAAGATTGTCTGATCGTTTAAAGTTAGTTTATAGTTATTTGTATATCTATGGTGTAAAGTTAAATTTGTCGCACGAGATAAACATATGACGCCTGTGTGACAAATTAAACTTTGCACCCGTGATACACACAACGTATTTCCTACAGCTACATTTTAAATTAGTGTTTTAGTTTTTAAAAAGATCTGTTCGACAGAGGTTAGTTCTATAACAATCAAAATTTTCATCAGTGCGCAAAGTAAACAGATGTAGTTCGAAAAGTATTACTTTACCGCACGTCAGCTGTTTAACCGTGCGATAAAGTAAAACGCATAATTACTTTGACGCTGAACACATGTAGTTTACTTTGCGCACTACTGTGAGTGTGCAACAACGCACTTTATTAAACAGCTGTAGGAAAAATATATGTTTTAAAATACTATTAAACAAACTCTAATTATCATTCCATTTCGTGCGGAATACCAATAAAGATTCTTTTCAAAGTCCCTTAATTGTCCTCAACTTATTTGCCCAAACAATATAATTCTCCTTTACAGTGCCAAACATTCGTCATACAATTACTTTCTTCAAATTTGTCCTTTACTTTGCCATTTTCCATTATTATCACTCATGTCCTTTCATTGTACTACACCACTTTGCTTCTTTATTCTCCTTCCTCGTATTTGGTATAATAACGTGTAGAGTATCTATTTGTCATTCTAAACCTCTCATTTATTTCTTAAATTATTTAATGTGTATATTTTCAAGTGAAGAATTTCTTAAATTCATATTCTGAGATAATGACATGCTCCTAATCATATGGCTAACTACCCAGTTCCTTTCGTCCTTCATATCTTTGACTTATTTTCTTGTATCTCCAAATTAATTCTTCTAGACCCCTCTTTTCCAAAGTTGTCTACCAACTTTTCAAATTCTTAATTTCTGTCCATCATTGGATTACGCTTACAAACAAACCTTTATGTACACCCGGATGCTAGGATAAACCTCTTAAAACCATTTTTAATGTAATCTTAAACTGTATAGAAAAAAACAACGAATCAACATTAAAAATCACAAATTTATATAAAGTAAACGCTCGAAAATATTATACAATTTCCCAACTTAAAGTTTGTTATACGAGATGCCAACCGAGAAACCAAGTTTTAAACATTAAACTTTTATATTACGTACTTTTAAATACAGGGTCTCAAAACTAATTAATTTAGTACAAACATAATAAAATAGATTAGAAAAATCTAATAGAGTACAAAATTATTTAAAAAGGCCCAAGATATGTAGCCATGGTCGTTACATCAATCAGCTTTTACTAATACTATTGTATTTTATAGGATTATGGGAGAAATATAACTTTGTAATAATACCATAACTATGTATTAACACTCACGTATTCCCTCGTTATGACATAATGATATTTCTAAAAGAATAATCTAAGTATATAGGAATACATATTTGTTTGCTTGGCTTCTATGTTTTCATATACCGTTCATCCGATTACAATGAAACTTTGGTAAAGGTCGAGCACGAGCAGGTAAAGGTTAACTAAAGTATATAAATAAATAATAAAAAAAGAGTACAATTTATAATTTAGTTACGTTATAGTAAAGTTAATGACTTACAAACTATTTTATAGAAAATAATACTATAGAAAATAAAAAATTGATGAGTTAAAATGGACAATCCATTTAATGTGAATCTGCATTTCCGTGCTTTCCACATGGTCAGTTACATGTTACATGCCTAAGAGTGGCAAAAAAAATGTACAGTATTTGTTTTTGCAGAAGATAAAAACTACAAAATATTTTATATCCAGAAGAACTTGAATAAACTTTCACAAATTTTATTTAATAAAAAAAAATTGTCTTTAATTTATATTGTGTGCATATTAATATATTGTGAGTATTAATTTTATTTCAGTGCGTTTGTTCTGCTATGTGTAACTAATAAAGTAAAAGGGACATTGCAAGGAATGCAGCGCACTGCTAGTAATAAATAAATGTAATCTGTGATTTATATGGCTCCAAATACTATTTTAAATCTCCTTCGAAGTAATTATTCGATATCCCCAAATCATGATAATTTGGTAGAGTAGTCAAACTGTCTATAATAAAGATTTGTTTCATTAACATCAATTTTTTGTTGTTGCTACGGCAACTGCTCGGGAGATGAGTGATTCAATAATCGATTATCTCTTGGTAATTGCATTATCCGATCATATCTGATGTTCGAAGTTTATAGGATCCTTATGGAACATATTATTATATCAAATCGATTATGTATTGTCTAAAGAAAGTAATAGAATACATATGTAACGATTTAGTGTCAGGGGAAAATCAGAAAATATACATGTGTTTGTTAAGTTTTGTGTCTAAGTGATTATTTATTTAATATGGTAACGACCTCACGAGCGACAGCTGAAGATGGATGCATGCGCCATCCGAAACTGCACTAATGTAAATTGCCTATAGTACATTATTTTATGAAACATTTAATGATCTAATACATAATATTATTGAATAGTGTACGGTAAACAAATTAAGTTAATTGGCAATGTTTATTTCAGTATAATCACATGGTTACACACTTCAAGTTTTTGTTACATAGGAAGTTAAACAAAACAAAAACCCAGTTATTTATTGTTTATTAATGTGTAATATTTATTAAATGTGATAACAACTCGACCTCTCACGAGTGACAGCTGAAGATGGGTGCATGCGAGATCCGAAACTTCAGTAATGTAAATTGCTTATAAGTACATTGGTTGAGGTAACATTTCAAAGGGTTTTAATGATCTAATAAATAATATTATTGAATATTGTACGGTAAACACTTATAATAATAATAATCATTAATATGAAATTTTTATTTAACTATAGTGACATGTTTACGTATGACAAGTTTTTGATAAATATACATGTAGAGAGTTTTCAAAAGATCACATGTTTCTGAGAATTACTCAAAAATATAAAATATTTATTAATGTGTAATATTTAATTAATACTGTCTTAATTAATAAGGTTTTGTAAAAACGCTCTTCACCATCTCCGCCTACATTTCAAACCGAATGGTTAAACCAATTTCTCTCGCAACCGTCTCTCGTACAATTTATTCTTCTACGATGGTTTATTTTGGTTAACATTTTCCATTTCTATCGTCTAGTAAAGTGTCATAAGTATTACTCTTACAAATACTCGATTAACATTCACACCACTAATTTCTGCGTTAAATATACGCTTTGCACATTTCCTATTCACACAAAACAATATAAGTCAAACAATTACGATCAAAACAATATAAGTCTTATACATTTTGAGTTTCAATTATAGTAGGGTCATTTTAAGGAGCTTAAAGTTATTTAAATCGCTTTTACTATTTACACGAACAAATATTTGCATAAATTACAGATGACTTATCAACAATTAAACCTAATTACATGTTTTTTATCACTTATTTATTATTTCAAACTTGTATATTTTTATATTTAACTTCAATTTTCTGTTTATCTGAGTTAAATATAGCAATCAGCGTGAGTAATATTCCTAAGTAATAAAGTCTGCAGATCTTACTAAAATGGAGGAACAATTATAATCCGATTTATAAAACAATTGAAACGAAAATATCCAGAATTTTCATTAGTTTATGTTCCTTATCAAAATCCATAATAAACTACTCCAAATAAAATGTGAATGTAATATTAAAACATTTTTATGCTTAAATTTGTTTCCAGTTTAGTTGAAGTCACTGAATACATTTCATCAAAGTTGTTGGAATAACACAATAATTTGTCGCATAATCAAAAGAACATATTTTTACTACAACTATTTATTGTTATATCTGTGCAACGTTGATTTCGCAAATACAGTACATACAAACAGTAATATCGTTATAGTCCACTGTATCGGGCAAAATACTTCAATCAGGTGCTAGGTCTATTTTTATACACATAATATGTTAATGCTAGACAAGGTTTTCCAGCATACCTTTTGATCTGGGTAAATTATTTCTAAACTTGACGACTTCAAGAAGAAAGCGACAAAAAAACCTACAATCTATTGAGGTCAATCAACTATGTCTGAAAAACAGTTAACAGTAAAATTAATTATAATGTTCTATAGCAATGCTATCTTCGTTGGCAAACAATTGTTTGACAATTTGACTTTATTTTATGAGTATCTGTGTTAATTTATTACTAATTATAAAAAAAAATTTAATATTCAAATCTTAAAATAAATACATTTTATTTTAAAAACATGGTTATAAATTACCATGTTAACAGTAAAATTATAATGTTCTATATCAATATTATCTTCGTTGGCAAACAATTATTTGACAATTTGACTTTATTTTATGAGCATCTTTGTTGATTTATTACTAATTATAAACAAGTAAATTTATTATTCAAATCTTAAAATAAATACATTTCATTTTAAAAACATGGTTATAAATTACCATGTTAACAGTAAAATTATAATGTTCTATATCAATATTATCTTCGTTGGCAAACAATTATTTAACAATTCGACTTTATTTTATGAGCATCTGCGTTAATTTATTACTAATTATAAACAAGTAAATTTATTGTTCAAATCTTAAAATAAATACATTTAATTTTAAAAACATGGTTATAAATTAAACCAGATAAGAATTTATTTTACCTTTAGTAAATAATAAAAGTTCATAAAAAACTCTTCACTTTATAATTAAAAAAAAAATATTAAGACAATATAATTTGATAACAGAGTTCTTCCACTATTTAAACTTTAGCTTCTAGTCTGTGATTCAGTTTTACTCTGGTCTTAAAATGTTTTCTTCAACTTTGATGCTGCTTGTGTGCGCCTCAGCAGGAGTTTATATTGTGCAAGGGGACAGCCCTGTTATCAATCCTGATGTAGCATTGTGTTCAACTAAGGACCCGGTGAGATATCACAGTTCAAATAAACATTATACATAAAAAGATAAAGCTAAGTGCATTATTTTAAATAAAATATATATTTGTTACTCAAGCGAATTTATCTAAGACAGGGGACTGATAAGTACTTCTGGCCTCAAATTGCTAATCTACATAATATTGGATCATATTACAAACTTATATATTACATTATAGATTATATTGACTGTTGTTACTATTTATAAATTTTTTGTTGTTTTTAAGAGATGCAATAATTGTTGTTGTTTTTGAACTCAATAAAAAACATTTTTAACGAGTTTAATTCAATTGAAATTAATTCGTATCATTAAATAAATTTATTGCCTTTTAAAATCGAATTAATAATAACTTAAATAGAGATTCATCAATCGCATTTAAAATAAGAATTGAAATAAAGTTTAAATTATATATGTACTCACTAATAATAAGAATAAAAAGTAAGAGTTGCTATCCTACTATTGTGGATATATTTTTCAAAAAGTTATTACATTTTCTGCTTTGTACTGACGTCAGAGCGTATTGCTGGAAAGAGTTGATTTACAAAGTAAATATTTGTTAATTATATTAGCCTAGAGAGAGGTAAAGCACAAACTACTGGAGCGAGGTAATTAACGCTAATTTTGTTATCTAGTGCGCTGATCTGGATGGCTTCTGCTGTGAAGGACTTAAAGGAAACTGTTGTGTAGATGGGCAATGTACAGGTAATTTAATGACAAATAAAACTAATTTATTTAATCTTATTTTGAATAATAACATATTGATATTGTACATAAACATTATTTTGGAAGGTTTAGAATTATTTCCTGAAAAGTTCAGACGTGTAATACAAAAATCATACTTAAGTCCACTTATTAATTTTTAAGCAACCATAATGCCGATCAAAAATTCCAAAAGATTATGGAGGATGTAGAATCCCTATCGACAAAAGTATCAGTAGATTCTTAGAAGCTCCAAATGACAAAATTTACCTCAATAATAACTACAATAACAACACTCGTTTGAGTTTGCATTAAATAGTAACTACCAACCAAGATACGATAAGTAATTTCTAGCGTACGCGTACAATGCAGTAATACTAGTTATCTTGAGTTTAATTTTTATTACTAAAAAAACAGAAAGGTATGAATATTTTTTAGTTTCTTTACTTGCACGGGCGCTAAGCACATAAAAGAAGCGTCTTGAAACGAAAAGAAACAAAACTAAACATATTGACTGGAAAACCACATACGCTAGTAAATTTAAAATTGTTGGATAATAATAGTGATTCTGTGAACAGTAGACCTCGCTCGTTGAAATAACAAATGTGGTTTTGAGCTTAGGTTAAAAATAGTGTGCCAGTAAGGAAGTAAGCAAAAGGTTTAGCCAGTGAAACATTATTTTGCAATTCCCGCGATTCCGGGGTTTCTAGTTCTCGTTTTTTCTTTTCTTGAGCTTTTACTGCTAAAGATTTTCTTTTGGGGGGCATTGTGTTTTATGTAGGTTAATAATGCGTAAGGAAGCTACAAACATACTTAAATAACTAAAACTTAACAATGTTAGTTTTACTTAACAGCTCCATATCATATTCCAATATTAGAAATAATGAAAACAAACGATGTTAAAGCGTCGTGATAGTGAACTCAACTCATGTACCAACACTTCCCACGCTGTCCAACGGTAATGTTTTGTTTCACCTTTATCGCCGCAACGTTTATTTGTTTCATCTCATTTTGTAATTCAAGTCAAGCTAAGTCAAATACTTTTATAAAATAATAATTTACAAGTATACAGTTCAATTCTGTGATTTATCCTCTACAATTTCTTTTAATAATATGTCACTTTTGGGCAAAGGATATATTCCTAAATTACTATTCAAAATAGGTCTAGTTTTGTTAGCAGTCTTGTAGTAGGAACATAAAAACTGGTGTTTTCAAAATAATAAATTTTAAATTGATAAATATTTTTATACAGTTCTATTTAGAACTAAATTACGAAACTTTTTTACATTTATGAAAAAAATTACAAAAAATGTTTACTACTTTTTATGTAGGCCTAAAGTTGAACTTTTCCTTTCGTTACTGAACATGATTGTTTCTTGAGCTAATAACTTTGTTAATTTTACTTCAATAATTTTTTTACTGACATATATGACTCCTTTGAACCTTTATCTACAAAAAAGCTGTGGAAAACTTTTGAATTGATTTAGAATAAACTTATAAAAACATGGTTGAAATAGAAAAACTTGGAGGATTTTTAACAAATTTGAAGTTTACGGCCATTTTGTGAGCTTACCGTTAGAGATACGGAAACAATCAAGAAGACCATTTTGTTGAAAATCTAATTTGCTACCCGCAAAATGTTATTAGTATTTAAATTCGACTTACGGTTAAGCCACGAACTGGCTTTGGAAAAAAGCTTACACTGAGAGAAACGGTCCGGCCGCCATTTTTATTTTATTTAATTTGTTAAAAATAAAAAATGGAAAAACCGTATACATACATGGCTCGGTCTAGGAATAACGAACATTTATGCAAAAAATCTTCAAAATCGGTCAAGACGTTTGGCCGAAATCGTGAGACAGACACACAGACGAAATACCGAACGGTCGAGTTAAAACGGAGACCTCTCTTCGCTCGGTCAATTATTTTATTTTTAAAATATATAGTTTTTTATCGGTCGTGATAGATATTCTGCAGTGTTGGTAACTAGACGATTACTTAGAAGTGTCAATTTACAAAACATCTACCTTCGTAGTGGCACAGGTGCAGTTAGACTGACGAACGATAGTTAAATCCACATCAATAACAAAACTAATTATAAAAAGACAATTTGGAATTTTTGAACTATCAGAACAATCATAATCTTAGTCAATTATAAAATTTTTGGTGTATTTCTTTTTAGAAGAGGGGTGTGAATTCCGATGTCATTATTACTATTCAGGGTACTTAGAAAAGCAATTTAAAATTTTAAACTTAACTTAACTCGTTTTAGTTTGCTTTAATTAGTTAGTTGTTAATCGAAATTAGTATTTACAAATTTATATATCATAACAAAACTGCCTATAGGAAATTTGGCTTATTATTTTAGTACCTGGAAGTTATAAAGGACAAAATGTAATTTTATTTGTATAGTTATAATTATTTTTTTTTTTTTTTTTTTTTACAAAATGTACTTTATTATTCGTGTGCAATTGAATATCTAAATTGATAAATTGAACGATACACGATGTCTGTAAGTTTTAATGAGAATAATTCAGTAAGATTTTATATTTACAATTAATTAAACTAAAAAGAAAAACAGAAACCGAAGCCCGAGAGGGTTCAACAGGGTCCACAGTGCTTAAACTGAAATGTAATCAGCTAGTAGGTTACAGTGTTTGTAATGTTCTTTGTCGTTTTAAAATGGAGTATATTTTTTGTAACCTCTTGAAGAGAAAGTAGTTACGGGGAATTAAATTTGGTTAATATGAAGGTTGACAACAACAGTGATTTTTTTGGTTAAATAAAATTGCAAACATATTTTAACAGGGAGTGCTGTGCGACCAGATTCGTCATGATTTGAATGCAATGACATTTCCATATTTGCATTTCATTTCCACAGTGCCGCCTAATGATGTTCTGCTCTTTAGGCAAAACTATTCTGGATTGTCTCAGAAGTTTAAACAAAATAAAAGCATAAATTTAAATTTGAATATTCTTATTTCTGTGGTGAACTTATTGTCCTACAGTACTTTTAGCTATTATGGTTTTTGGGGGTTTTTATAAAAAAAAAAATTATAGACAAAAGTAATAGATTTTGTTGTTGAAAATAAGAACGATTTGAAATTCATCCTAAAACAACACAAATTTCCCTCAATCCCAATTCATGCGTTTAACTTTGACAGACCTTGGTACAAACACAATTGTACAGACATGTTACCAGTAGACAAAGAACAATATTAACCATTAACAGTTAGCTGTTTACTTGGTTATGCTTAAGGAAAACATTACAGTCGCAATGTTTAATTATAAACATAGTAAGAAATAACTAACTAAAGTATCTTACACTCTGTTACACCACTAAATAAACATAAACTTAAGGAGAGTGTTTTCATCATTTATTTTATGGCGAAATTTCCAATTCTTATCCATTGTAACAAAAATCAAAAATTCATAATTTAAAATACTCGAATATTATATAAAACAAGACAAATCAACTCCACTTACTAGATCCTCAAAACGAGTAAAACATTTAAATTTTCAAAATAAAAACTAAAGTGTTAAATCTGTTTAGGTACGTTTTGTACTATATTTTAATACAGAGGATTTTATATGTGGAAAAGATTTTTGCAGTTTGCTATTGTTTGCGATGGCATTACAGCATGAAGATTTAACACATTTTTGTTGTCACTTTTTTTATAATTTGAGATTATTATTTATTGTATTTAATACCTGTATACATTCGTTTCCAGATTCTATAGGATGTAAGATTGGAGGTGAGAGGTGTGGCCGTGTAAGATGCTCCAGATATGAGACTTGTGTGCGTGAGATCATACCTACTTGTAGGCCCAAGTGTGGCGAGATAGCTTGTGCTAGGGATGAAGTCTGCACTATTGCCAAATACGGTAGGACAACTATTAAGAGATGCTTTAAAAGAGGAACAAAACCAATATTCCAATAGTATTTCCTTCAAATCCATTATACAATTAATATAAATAAAAGTGACGTAAGAGATTAAAATGATTTATTTATTTTTATTTTCTGAGTGTACATATAGTTAAGAAAGCTTTTATTATTTACATAGCTAATGAACAATAGGCACACCTTCTGCTAACTATTCATATCTTCAGCAAGTTTAATTCAAATAGTACAATAACTAATAGCCTAGTCAAATGTTACATCGGAACTTATGGAGCATTCATGATTTTTGGAGAGGTGTTTCGGAAAATTACTGGGACTAAAAATCCAGATTTGCAACCCTCAAAAACCTGTTCTCGCAGAATGGTGGTCGAAACACTGTGATTTTTTCGAACTTGTTTCGGGTATTTGTAAAATATCTCCTAAACTATGCGTTTTGTGGAAAAATGTGTTCTTAGATTTCTAAAAGTATATTCAATTTTATACGAAATGAGATCAAAATCGTTTGTGTAAGTTAAATAGCTATGGAGATATGGCTTTTCAAAGATTGACCGTTTTTTCTAAAAAGTTAAAATTCTTAGTATTCTATACGTTTCAAGTTGAATACCGGCAAAATGACACATCCTACAGAAGTCAAGAATATGAAAGTTGTAGTGAATTCAATAAGCTTTATTTTGAGCTATGGATGGTCCTTGTAGCGCAGATAGTCTTGTCGGAAATGACAAAAAACAAAAAGATGGAAAAGTTTTGTTTTTAGTTGAAAGTTGATTAAATCGTTTACTGCACCATCACCTTAATTAATGGGATTTTCATAACATGTTAGCAGAAAATGTTGTACAATCAAGTTGAGAAAGTTTACTATGGTTTTTATAGTCATTGAGAACTTTTGAAAAGGGTCAGCTCAGAGGAAAAGAACTGGTAGGGAGGGAAAGACAACTCATCCGACGGTCAGAATATGTTTTTATTTATTTTCTTAACCCTTTCAGTCCAATCGAACCCAAAATAAGTTATTGTCGTATGACAGTTACGCTGTTGAAACCGTTGTGAAAGTACGTGATAGTTTATTTTATAATAAGTGAATTTATTTTATAATGAGTGATTGATGTTTCTTTTTTTCGTATCATGTTGGTGGAAAATGCCCTATAACTAAGCTTATAAATTACGTATCCCTATATATATATATATATATATATAACCAAAATTACAGTCTATGGGAGATGGGATTTTGTCAGAAAAAATATTTAAGCAGTATATTTCATAAAAATGTATTTACGTGTACATTTAAACACACATTTGTGAGGTTCCTGGTATGTGTTGGTGTAGCACCTGGGACTATGAAGTCGAGGGTGGGAAAATGTCTTCATCCTCACTTGAAGAACTGGGATGTGGACAGATTGCTGTAGGATTTCCGCCTGCAAAAAGTGCACAAAACTGTGCACTGTTATAACTGTCTGTAACCAATATAGGTTTAAGGCGGAGGTTGCTTTTCCGAGCCCCAAATATTCTTTTTGTATATTTAAATTAATTGTCATCTACCGTGACAAATATGATTCTCTGAGATATAAAAGTATAAATAACTGCAGGCTAGCTATGTAAATATTTTCAATAAACGTAGTAGATGTGGTCACATATACATAATTGATGCAATCTTATATATATGTAACTATATATTATGTATATTTACATTACGGTGATAGTGATTAAGTATAAGTTATTGCACTTTTATTATTTTGTGTTTAGTTAAGTTTTTTTCACACTAACCATCGAATATTGGAAGTGATGGTTCGATATTTCCCAACCAGTAAAATGTATATACAATAATATAGTGTATGTAAATAATTGGAAGAAAATAAATATTATTATTATTATTAGTTGTTTAGCATAGTGAAAAAAATCAGCTAGGACAACTTGCCTAAAGGATCAATTTATATCTATATCTATATATATAAAAATGAATTGCTGTTCGTTAGTCTCGCTAAAACTCGAGAACGGCTGGACCGATTTGGCTAATTTTGGTCTTAAAATGTTTGCAGTAGTTCATAGAAGGTTTATACGTAAAGAAAAATTTGAAAAGTTTCCCGAAAAAGTTTCAAATTTGGAAGAAACTCAACAGCCTTTACTGTATGAACTCAAAACCATAGCTTACAAAAACAGCTGTTCGTATAAAAAGCTTAGCAACACGTTATGTTTGTTTACAATCATTACCATAGCAACATTACTTAGCAAATTTATAATCACTTTAATACTCTTCAAAACTAACAGCTTTTTAAGGTTAGATTGAAAAACTATAAACAAACACAAGGAAAAATCAACGAAAAATGCTTACAGAATTATAATTCAACTCAAACATTGGTTATTAAATATCTATATAGGCCTACTTAGAGATATGCTGTTTAAAATATTGTTTATATAAAATATATCATAACTATGAATTTTTTAATACTTTTCAAAACATATTTTCACTATCAATAATAATAATAACAAACAAATTATTTGACAACATGCATAACCATAAATATACACGAGTTTAAACATATATTATATTGAAAACTAAACAAACAATCTGAATTAAACTAAATGCCATTAAAATATCACATTCGTAGCTTTATTTTGATATATAATTGTATATTTAAATACTAAACAATATCTTATACTAATTAGGCCTATACATTTAAAATTACAAACTCTATTTGAACCAGTTTGTTACATCCTAAATTAACGCGGATGTTACAAAGTGATTCAAATATCTTTTCTACGACCCCCAGCTAATTTAAACCCTCGCTAGGAAAGGGTTAAAAGAAATTCGAAATTTTAGGACGGTGGAGGGGGGGGGGCCAAAGTTACTAAAAATCCTTATAAGAACGAATTGGAATGAAATTTGGTACGTAGCTTCCTTTTAGGCAGTAGGTGCTCGCAACATTGTCAATGAAATTAAGTGAAAGTCAAAATTAGTAAAAACTATAAATTAAAACGATATATTTAAAGCTTTTTCATGTTAGTAGATTACAGGAATACAATTTTCAGTGCTTTCTTAAATAGCGTGGCCTTTTTTTTT
>JAGFPH010004390.1:84572-99628 GCA_018207615.1 Philaenus spumarius | reverse complement strand
TTTTTTTTTCATGACTACAGTAGGATACGCACGGTTATTCAACGAACACTTAAAAAGAATACAATTACGCCAAAAAGACTGAAAATACTAACAACCACGGGCAACGCCGTACGGGTCAGCTAGTTTAAAATAAATATTCGCTTTGACTACATGATTAACAAGTTAATCAAAGCATTCACTTTTTTAGGATTGGAAAAATTGGAAGGCGCGTTTATAAAAAAATAAATGTAAAATTTAATATGACTTATTAATTTTTCCAAGACCGACAGATTTTATACATAATAACTAGATAAAGTGGTTAATTCAGCCTCGGTATCACTTTGCATATCTTTTGACAGATATTATGTATAATAACTAGGTAAACAGCATCGTGGATCATTTTCCAAAATCGGTTGATATTATATTTATAAAATTGGCTAGATGGTAGTTATAATGGTTAAGTTATTTACTTTGGCAGTATGTAATTTATGTGTACATCAATTTTAAAAACTATATGTGGTGATGTTTACGTAGGTGTTCATAAAGTTGTGTACTGTAAGAAGTAATACTATTCCTAAACATGTTTAAGGCATCCTCCCAGCTGACTCTAGCTTTGTCGTATATACTTTTGTTAGCTTTAATATTATTAAATTGGGAAAATCTGTATTCAGTCATAAATTACAGTCTTATTTTTGTCTATTAATAATTTTCTGCTATATTCAGAGATTACAAAATGGTGGTATTACTGATCAACTATACTCACTAATTTAAAATAGAAGAAGTTTATAGACAGTCATCGTAGACACAAAGGGGTGAAGATTTAACAACCCCTAAAACAATAAAAATTAATTATTATACTTCCCATTAAGCTGGAGAGCAGGAAATTGGTACATTTATTTCTTACAATACAATATGTCATGCAAATCATAGTTTAGTTTTAAAACGTGTTGCTAAGGGGTGAAAATGTATTAACAACCCCTAAAACAATAAACATGTATTACTATGCGGCGAAACTTTGGACCGTGTGCGAAGCCACGGGTACCTGCTAGTATATATTCTAAATATTGGAAACTTTATCAAAACTAAATTGCATTTATTATTAGTAGCTAAGTAGTTTTAATTTACATTTTATACGTTCAATTTTTATTTCAGTGGTCCTTTTTATAAATGATAACCTGTAAGACATTATTTAATGTACGTGACATGTGAACATTTGTCTAGTCTACATCTCCTTAGTTTGGTAGGTACTGTTGTGGGGTGATTTTGTTTAATTAGGTAGGCTTTAAAGAGGCATTTATATAAAGCCAACACTATGTATAATTGTTTACAAATAGATATAGGTAAATATACAAAACGTTAAAAAATATCAAATAAAAAACTAACAGTTCATTAACAGCTAACTTATTTAATAATAAATTCATAAATATAGTTTTTATTTTATATATTTTTGTTTAGTTGATAATGCATTTAAAATTTTCAATTTTCAATAAAATTTTCAAGTTATTGTTTTTTATTGCCAGGATGTGTACAGAAAACACAATCCAACAACCTTCTTCTCTCTAAACCTTAAATAATGAATTTTTATAAATGTGTAACTTTCGTCATAACCTCAAAGCTTAGGTGATACATTATAATAAATGATTGAAGTTGTGGTTGAAGTTATATGCAAATTTGAAAACGTTTCCGTTACACTTCAGGCCACTTCCTTTGTATTGATTTATTTATAAATAGGCGATAAATAAACTGTTGGGCTTTTACATAAATGAAAAAATGGATTAGGATAGGTAAAATATAGTTCAGCTGTTTATTTTTGTAAAATGAAAAAGTAAACAAAACTAAGAAAATAATATATTACTTAATTGATAGTACGTTTTGTAATTTTTATGTATGAATGTATTGCGGAAAAACAAACTAAATTTTATTTCATTAGATATATTATAAATTCATTATGTTGGCCCACTCTATGTTAGAGGTTTGCCAAGTATAGGCTGTAGTGTTGGCAGTATAGTGCTCAAGT
Organism: Philaenus spumarius; assembly: GCA_018207615.1. NCBI lineage: Eukaryota > Metazoa > Arthropoda > Insecta > Hemiptera > Aphrophoridae > Philaenus > Philaenus spumarius. Next base: position 97,632 of record JAGFPH010004390.1, on the reverse strand, counting down.
GCAGGGGCAAATCAATACGAAGCGAGCCCTGGAAATATGCTCTGCAATTGTTGCCCTTAGCCAATGTAATTTTAAACTTCTGTTAACTTATTTAAGTTGGTACTTCGCAAAAACTGTAATTCAAGTATGTTTAAAAATTAAGTTTGTATTTAAAATCAAAAAGATATTTAATTTGTTGAAACTTGTTTTATTATGAAACATGCAAGATGCTAATGCTATTAAATTGAGTAGGTTTATATGGAGAATTTGCTGTCCTATATTTATTTCCAGTTATTTTTTTACTACTATATTCTTCTTATATTACTGGCAAAGTATAATGTGTGCGAATATTCAACTGGCACCTCAGAAAATTATATAATATTGTTATTAAACTCTTTAATTCAAACTTTTTTTGTAATACTACAAAAATAAATTGAACCAAGCTAATTCAATATTTTGGCAATATATAAAAGAGTTCTTACTATTTTTCTGTGGTTATTTATATAATTTTCTGCTATAATTATGTTATTAGTGTTTTAAATACTACATAATATTTAGATGATTTATATTAGTATCATGATTGTAATATGTTGGGTAATTTGTAAATGTAGTTCAACATAAAACTGAAATACAGTTTTTTAAAAGAACGGTTTTGTGCAATGAAATGTAATTTTGTATATGTAAGTATATTCTACAAAAATCAGAAAATGAGTGGGCCCCTGTTAATTATAAATAAATAAATTCAACCAAGTTTACAAAATATTTTGTTCAAGTAAAGTATACTTATTATTTTTGTGTTGTTATTTTTTATTATATCTTTAAATTTGGAGCGATTTTTGTGGTATAACTTTGTTATTGGTGTTTTAAATACAAAATAATAGTTAGGTAATTTATATTAGTATCATGTAATATATATTGGGAAATTTATAAATGTAGTTCAACATAAAACTGAAATGCAGCTTTTTAAAAGAATTGTTTCGTGCAATGAAATGTAACTTTGTACATGTATAAGTAAATTCTACAAAAACAAAAAATGAGTGGTCCCCTATTTAATTAATACCACCTTATAGTTCTTACAAATGATATGAAACAGTTATAATTAAATAAATACTATTCCGAAAAATAACTTAAATATATTAATACAAGCAGTTAGCAAGAAGCTACTTCAATTCGTTTTGTTTTGTTAATATAATAGCTATGGTTCAAATGTACAATAAACTTAAATCCAAAAACAATGTTTAAGAAAACTCAGAAAGGTGAAAATTCAGTGACTCATAAACTAATATGCGTTATTTTTATTTCGACGATACATCCTATAAAGCAATAGTTGAATTTGACAGTAGATGGGTGTGCTGAAGTTATTTATTAAATGATTACTATCGTGTTCATAGTTGGTATTATTGTTTTAGCACACTAAGAATGTCATTAGTTTGCAGGGACCCAAAATGTATTGCTGTTTTAAACCCCCCCCCCCTTGTATTAACGTTCCAAAGTTTTAATAGTAAATCGTCTTCCAATCCTCTTTCTTAAATTCAGTCAATTTATCGGGTTTCTACTCACTTTGTTTGGCATTGTGTCATTGAATCTAGATTATTACGGTGTTCACTTATCTTCTATTATTCCCTGTTAAATTTACATTTTAGCTGTTTCATTTCTAAATTAAGACCAACATTTAAAATATGACATTACAGGTGGAAATCTGTATAAAGAAGCGGGTCGCGCAGGCAGGTGATTGTGTGTGGAAGGTAGGATAGGTATGTTATGTGTGGCGGGGTGGGGGATGTGACTGCTAGTACTCTACTACCCAGTCTGTTTTTTTACGGCCTGAGTGCGGCGCATGGCTTACTGTATCACTGATTTCCTACTAGTAGAACAACTCGGATGCACATCCATTTGTGTTTGTATACTACAAACAGAGTAAAAATAAGTGATCGTTTCCTCATTACATAAATAAACACGGGGCGTCAACACTACAATGTTTTTAGGAACGGTAGTGTACTAGACAACGAGATGACCCTCTGTCACCGACTGAATCACTAATGACTTATACGCTGTTAGCGTATGCGCATTGGCCGTCTCTGCTTCTGCGCATACTGCCAGTCACTTCATCACTTATATTTCCATCTATACACTGAAATTACTCTGAAATTTACTGCGTCTAAGTTAGAATTACAATAATTTAACTTAAGAAATTATATGCTCATTAGTATAAACCACCACGTCATTAACATGGAGTCATGTACGTATTCCCTGCAATAATGTTTTACTAAATTAGTTTTTCAATTTTTTAAAATTTTTGACAAATCAGAGTTTTGTTTGTTTTTTTTAACTTATAAATGTCTTCACCAATAATGAAAGGACTTACTGAAACTGACTGGATCATTATCCTAGTAACCTAAAATTAAAATTAAGAAAAAATAAGAAAAAGAAGTCTTGATTTTAGTTAATCTACGTTTAGTTAAGTTACGTTAGTAGAGTGCATACAGTAGCGATGCAATAATTGTGGGCATATTCAGTGTCAACAAACTAGGAGTAAAATTTCACAACTTTTTCTTGACCTCAAAAGATACACGAAGAAGGGTTCTATAATTTTTTTCTGTAATTAATTAAATATTTATGATAAACGTGTTTGTTATAACAATTGTAATGCAAGCCAAGAAACACCCTTTGCTTAGCATGTCTGAGCTGTCAACATAAGTTTTGTTCGTAAAATTGAGAAGACGACTTTTATATTTTTAGTTTGCTTTTAATTTATTTATATATTATATACTGTGTTAACAGGCAATGTAAAAAAAATCATTAAAACAGTAAAAAATTGAATTAAAAATCGGGGTAAAATGAAAGCACCAAATGTTTATTCGTTTGTATTTGTATTTCTAACTTTTAGGTAAATTTTTTATTAAAGTGTAGACCTGAGCCTTTATGCTTCTTTAACCTTTATTATAACTGCTGTTATAAAATATACGAAATAATTTGATTTTGTACATTAAACATTATTTACCATATTAGCTTTATTAGGGGTTATTATTAATCCTACACCTTTATTATAAAGAAAACATAACATGATTATGTGTATAGAAGGTTCCAACGGGGTTGGCGTGCAGAGCACGCAGGGGTTTCCACTAGTCGGTTAGTAAGAATATGATTTCTATTTTATAAAGAAATGTATTTGATACGTTTCATACGTACTTTAAATAAATTCATACAACATTTGTAGTAAAACTTATATAATGTTCTTAATTTTTGTTGGATCTTTTTTTCACATTCACTTATAAACAGGTATACACAATAAATAATCGACCACGAACATGAAACGTTTGTCATCGATTCAAGTTAATTAATTTATAGTTATTTCTACATCTAGCTGTAGGAAAAAAACGTTGTGGGTATCACGGGTGCAAAGTTAAATTTGTCTCTCGAGATAAACATATGACGCCTGTGTGACAAATTAAACTTTGCAACCGTGATACACACGTTTTCCCTACAGCTACATTTTAAATTAGTGTTTTAGTTTTTTGATTATATCCACTTAAAATGATTTAATCGTAATAAAACTAGTACCGTTGGAAAGGTAATGAATTAAACTATAATTTTTGTATTTACAACTTTCTTGTAGAACAGATATTTACATACGTAATCACTGTTTCAAAATTGTAGTACCTAAATCACCTGTGATTCACGCGTCAATGAACCCCGTATACTGTCAAGACTTTGTCTCATTTTCAACGGTCTGCAACTCCGCACAGAAGTCATTTATGAAGAAGATCATAACAGCATTGAATTTAGCAGACGATTCTGTTTAAAACTGTGTCTTCAAATCACATGTTACTCTGAAAACAGCTGTTCTACAGGATTTACGGTGAAAGCTTGAATTGGTCATAGATTTGGACAATACGCAAGCCTGTTTAGAATCAATTCTTACAGTCTTATTCGATATATCTCTAAAATGTACAATATATATTTTTAAAAAGAAAACTTCACAGTTTTTATCTATGTCCAATTCAATACATTTAGATTTCATAGGTTGGTACCAATGAACAACAAACCTTCCAACTCTCAGACTATGAGAAAGACAACCGTCGTTAGTTTGATGTTAGTTATAAAGTTTGTTTCGTGTTTTTTTTTGTTTTGTTATTACAGTTTATAAAATAGTGTTATATGGTCTTTTCGTTATAAATAAATAGATTGTGTTTGAGTGAAATTAGGCTTATAACGGTGTTGTAATAAAACGGTAAGTGAATAAATAACATTGCCTAGAAATAAGTTTTAGGTTAAATTGCCGATTTGAAGTTTTTGAATTTTCATTACAAAATGTAAAGTTATTTGAAACTGGGTAGAATGATATTCTATTCTACATTTCATTCTCGAATTTTTGGTATTAAAAAAACATTGTTTGGTAAAAAAATATCTTGGCCTAGGCTAGTCACTTTGAAATTAGTCAAGATTTGCAGGTTATGTAGTAAAAACGTTTAAAATGTTATTTTGAACTAAAAATTTGTGAAATTGAAATATATTTTTACATACTTATATTTAGAACTAAATTATAAAACTTTTGTGTATTTTGAAAAAAATTACAAAAATGTTTTACTATTTTTTATGTAGGCATAAATTTGTTTTTTTCCTTTACGTTTCTGAACATTTTTTGCTTTCTAAGCTAATAACTTTTACAATTTCAAAAGAAACTAATTTTTAGTGGCATATTTGAATTCTTTAAAGTTTCTTCTACAAAAAAGCTACGGAACACTTTTGGATTGGGGTTCATTTACTACTTTTGGCGAATTTTTTAAAATATGGTTGCAAAACGCTATAAACGGGCTTTTCAATTTTAGCTTTAACCATGCCAGTTCTAGGGTTAAAAAGATCTGTTCAACAGAGGTTAGTTCTATAACAATCAAAATTTTCATCAGTGCGCAAAGTAACCAGCTGGAGTAAGAAAAGTATTACTTTACCGCACCCCAGCTGTTTAGCCGTGCGGTAAAGTAAAACAAAGAGGTATAATCACTTGACGCTGAACACATTTAGTTTACTTTGCGCACTGCTATGAGTGTGCAACAACGCACTTTATTAAACAGCTGTAGGAAAAATATGTTGTTTTAAAATACTAATAAACAAACTCTAATTATCTCTATCATTCCATTATCGTCCGGAATACCAATACAGGTTCTTTTCAAAGTCCCTTAATTGTCCTTAACTTAATTGCCCAAACAATATAATTCTCCTTTACAGTGCCAAACATTCGTCATACAAACACCTTCTTCAAATTTGCTCTTTACTCCTCATTTTCCATTATCATCAATAATGTCCTTTCATTCTACTACACCACTTTGCTTCTTTATTCTTCTTCCTCGTATTTGGTATAATGAGGTGTAGAGTATCTATTTGTAATTCTAAACCTCTAATTTATAACTTACTTAATGTGTATATGTTCAAATGTAGTGTTTCTTCAATTCATATTCTGAGATCATGACTTTTGCTTTTATATCATGCTTCTCCTACTCATACCCAGATGGCTAACTACCCAGTCCCTTTCGTCTTCCATGTCTTTGGCCTATTTTCTTGTGTTTCCAAATTAACTCTTCTACACCCCACTTTTACAAAGTGGTCTACCAACTTTTCAAATTTATAATTTCAGCCCATAGATGCGCATCTACTTAATGTGTTTTTTTAAATGTGTTGCATGTTATGTGTTTGTGTATGTGTATTTAACGTTTTGACGACCTCCATGTATAGAAGGACTTTCTGATGATGAGATACATTCTCGAAACGCGTCAAAAACTTTAAACAAAGAGGTTCACTGACGGAAAATAAAAGGTATTGTACTTTATTATAATGTAAATTGCTTATAAGTACATTAATTGATGAAATATTTAAAGGTATTTAATGATCTAATACATAATATTATTGAATAGTGTAGGGTAAACAGTAATAATAATAATAATTCAAAGGCAATGTTTATTTCACTATAATGACATGTTTACGTACGTCATGTTTTTGATAAATATACATGCAGGGAGTTTTCCAAAGATTACATGTTTCTGAGAATTACTAAAAAATATAAAATATTTATTAATGTGTAATATTTATAATACTGTCTTCATTAATAAGGTTTTGTACTTACGCTCTTCACCATCTCAGCATACATTTTAAACCGAATGATTAAACCAAATTATCTTACAAAACAAGCATCAATTTCTTCTCTCGCACAATTTATTCTTCTGCGGTGGTTTATTTTCTTATTTGGTTACAATTTTCCACTTCTATCGTCTAGTAAAGTATTACTCTTACAAATATTCTATTAAAATTTACGCCACTAATTTCTGCGTTAAATATACGCTTTGCACATTTCTTATTCAGGCCACGATCAAAACAATGTTAGTCGTATAACTTTTGAGTTTCAATGATTATGGTAGGGTCATTTTAAGGAGCTTAAAGTTATTTACATAGTTTTTAATATTTACTAGAACAAATATTTACATAAATTACAGATGGCTTATCGACAATTGCACCTTTTGCATGTTTTTTATCACTTATTTATTATTTTAAACTTATATATTTGTATACTATAATGCATTATACGTAACTTCAATTTTCAGTTTACGTTAAAATATTGCAATCAGGTATGAAGTATTTCCAAGGAATAGAGCCTGCAGATCTTACTAAAATGGTGGAACAAAATTATCATAAGATTTATAAAACAATTGAAACGAAAATATCCAAAAGTTTCATTAGTTTATGTCCCTTATCAAAATCCATAGCAAACTTACTCCAAATAAAATGTTAATGTAATATTAAAACATTTTTATGCTTAAATTTGTTTCCAGTTTAGTTTAATTCACTGAATACATATCATCAAAGTTGGTGGAATACCGGTAACACAATAATTTGTCGCATGATCAAAAGAACATATTTTTACTACAACTATTTATTGTTATATCTGTGCAACGTTGATTTCGCAAATACAGTACATACAAACAGTAATTATCGTTATAGTCCACTGTATCGGGCAAAATACGTCAATCAGGTGCTAGGTCTATTTTTATACACATAATAATATGTTAATGCTAGACAAGGTTTTCCAGCATACTTTTTGTTCTGGGCAAATTATTTCTAAACTTTGCCACGTGGAGGACGAAAGCGACAAGAAAAGCTACAATCTATTAAGGTCAAACAACTTTGTCTGAAAAAAACAATTAACAGTAAAATTATAATGTTCTGTAGCAATGCTATCTTCGTTGGCAAACAATTATTGATAATTTGGCTGTATTTTGTGAGTATCTGTGTTATTTCTAATTATAAAAAAGTAAATTTATTATTCAAATCTTAAAATAAATACATTTTATTTTAAAAACATGGTTATAAATTAAACCAGATAAGAATATATTTCTCCTTTGGTAAATAATACATGTTCATGAAAAACTCTTCACTTTGTAATTAAAAATAATATATTAAGACAATATAATTTGATAACAGAGTTCTTCCACTATTTAAACTTTAGACTGAGCTTCTATTCGGTGATTCAGTTTTACTCTGGTCTTAAAATGTTTTCTTCAACTTTGATGCTGCTTGTGTGCGCCTCAGCAGGAGTTTATATTGTGCAAGGGGACAGCCCTGTTATCAATCCTGATGTAGAATTGTGTTCAACTAAGGACCCGGTGAGATATCACAGTTCAAACATGATACATAAAAAGATAAAGCTAAATGCTTTAGGTTAAATAAAATATATATTTGTAACGCAATCGTAATTATCTAAGATAGGGGACTGATAAGTACTTCTGGCCTCAAATTGCTAATCTATATAATATTATATTAAATTACAAAGCTACTAGAATTATTGAGTTTTGTTACTGTTTATACATTTTCAACAAAAAACTAGCATTTATTATTTGTTTCGATCATCAAAACTTTAAAACGAGACCACCTAGTACTAAAATATTGATGTGACTTTGAAATTTGATCTGCTTAGCCATATTTACCGGAGAAGTCCTTAACTCGTATTTTACAAAATTAGACTACTCTTTAAAATTAATAAAATTTCTTGCCGACTATTTTAAAACCTGTTCCAATGGCGAATACATATAAACGGGACAACTACATTCACATCAGTATCGGTTGAAGATAACGTATGTTATCGTAAAATTAAATAATAATTCTTTATATTTATTGTTTGTAATTGTACCCAATAAAATTGTACAGCTTTTAACATGTCTCTTCATTACTGAATTATTATTATAAACTTTACTTAAAATATAGATTTGAAAAAGAAAGAGTTCCTCTTCAATTATTGCCCATATATTTTTCAAAAAGTGTAATAATTTTGTGTAACATTTTCTGTTTTGTACTGATGTCAGAGCGTATTGCTAAGAAGAGTTGGGTTACACAATAAATATTTTCAATTCTATTAGCCTAGAGAGATGAAGCACATACTACTGGAGCGAGGAAATTAACGTTAGTTTTGTTATCTAGTGCGCTGATCTTGGTGGTTTCTGCTGTGAAGGACTTATAGGAAACTGTTGTGTAAATGGGCAATGTACAAGTAAGTTTATTATAAAGAAAACGATTTTATTTAATATTATTTTGAATAATAACACATTGTTATTGTACATAAACATTATTTTGGAAGGTTTAGGATTATGACCTGAAAAGTTATTTTAGAAGTTTATACAAAAAGCATGACTTAAATCCACCTATTAATTTTTAAGCACCCACAATGCCGCTTAAATATTCCAAATGAATATAGAAGATGTAGAATTTCTATCGACAAGGGTATTAGTGGATTCTTAGAGCTACAATTTACAAAATTTTTAGCATTTATATACAAATATCAACACTCGTTTGAGTTTGCATAAATAACTACCAACCCAGATACAATAAGGAATTGCAAGTCTACGCGTTCAATGTATGAATATCTTTTAGTTTATTTACATGCACGGCTACAAGCAGATAAAAGAAGCGCCTTGAAATGAAAAGAAACAAAACTAAACATATTGACTGGAAAAACACATACACTAGTAAATTAAATAATTTAAAATATATAGTTTTTCATCGAGTAGTGGTCGTGATAGATATTTAGCAGTATTAATAATTAGAGGATTACTTAGAAGTGTCAATTTATAAAAATCTACTTTCGTAGTGGTACAGGTGCAGTTAGACTGACGAACGAGAGTTAAATTCATATCAATAACAAAACTAATTTTATAAAAAGAAAATTTGGAATTGTTGAACTATCAGAACAGTCATAATATTAAGACAATTATAATCCTTTTGGTGTATTTAATTTTAGAGGAGGGATGTGAATTCCGATGTCATTATTACTATTCAGGGTACTGAGAAAGGCAATTTTAAATTTAAAAACTTAACATCACTCGTTTTAGTTTGCTTTAAATAATTAGTTGTTAATCGAAATTAGTATTTACAAATATATTATTACCATACTAGCTATAGGAAATTTGGCTAGTTATTTTAGTACCTGGAAGTTATAAAGGGCAGAATGTAATTGACTATTCGTGTGCAATGGAATGTCTAAATAGATAAATTGAACGATACACGATGTCTCTAAGTTGTAATGAGAATAATTCAGTAAGGCTTTATATTTACAATTAATTAAACTATAACAAAAAAACAGAAACCATAAGAAGCCCCAGAGGGCTTAACGTTTGTCCACAGTGCTTGAACTGTAATCAACATTTAAGCTGTAAATGTAATCAGCTAGTAGGTTACAGTGTTTTTAATGTTCTTTGTCGTCTTAACATGGAGTATTTATTTTTTAACCTCTTGAAGAGAAAGTAGTTACGGTGCCTTAAAATTGGTTAATATGAAGGTTGACAACAACAGTGATATTTGCCTAAAATTGCAAACATATTTTAACAGGGAGTGTTTTGCGACCAGATTCGTCATGATTTGAATGAAATGGCATTTTTCTCATATGTGCATTTCATTTCCACAGTGCCACCTCTGGTCTTTAGGGAAAACTATTCTGGATTCTCTCAGAAGTTTAAATAAAACAAAATAAGCACGAATTTAAATTTGAATGTTCTTATTTCTGTGGTGAGCTTATTGTCCTACTTTTAGCTATTATAGTTTTTGGGGGTTTTTATAAAAAAAATAATTATAGACAAAAGTAATAGAATTTTTTTTAAATAAGAACGATTTGAATTTCATCCTAAAACAACACAAATTTCCCTTAATCCCAATTCATGCGTCAAACTTTGACCATCGATGTATAAACACACTGGATCTCTGGCTGCGTGTATTGAATACGGTCCGGCCGGCCTAGCCGCTTCCCCCACCACCGGTGGGACAGCAACACGTGAAGCATTCAAAGCTAATGCAACGCCCATAAATGTTTTCATTTATTTAGCTCAGCTTCAACAACGGCACCAAAAATTATTTGTAAACTAATCATTCTAATTTCTAAACAATATGTAATTGTTAGACAGTATGTAACACTTATTTTTATAGTAAACTAGTGGACCCAGCAATGCTTCGCTATTGCTTGATTTAATTTAAAAGTTAGTAAAGTTATTCCATTGCATACATTGACTTAATTGATCGAATTTCAAAATGGGTTTTATGCCACAAGAATATACTACACAAATTTAGATATATAGTTTGTAAACCTTAATAGATAAAAAAAAACCTTTTGTTTGTTTTTACCTAATCTAAAAAAAACTGATAGTTGTGATGAATTGTAAAAAAAACCCTGATTCTAAATTAGCCCAATTGGTTGGAAATAAACGTGTTTTGGTTCATTGTAGGCCTAACCTAAAATTATGTTCAGTTTTTGATGCAAATCAGTTGTTTTATATATAATATGTAACAACCAATGTTTGAATTCAATTAAAATATAGGCTAGTAAGCATTTTTAGTTGATTTTTGTTTTTATTTGTTGGTCAATCTAACCTAAAAAGCTGTTGGTTTTGAAAAAATAATAAACTGATTACAAATTTGCTAATAAAGTTGCTATGGTAATGAATGTAAACAAACATGTGTTACTAATCATTTTATACGAACAGTTGATTTTGTGCACTATGGTCTTGAGTCCATACAAAAGAGGCTGTTTAGTTTTTTCTAAATTTGAAACTTTTTCGGAAAACTTTTCAAATTTTTCTTTATATGAAAATCTAGTTCGGACTATTATGAACATTTTTAAACAAAAATAGCCAAATTGGTCCAGCCGTTCTCAAGTGATGCGCTTACAAAGGAACAGCAATTCATTTTTATTATATAGATTAACAATTTGTGTTCAAACTATTATATTATATTGTTGTTGGATAAGGATAAGGAAAAGTTTAGGGACAAATAAACTGAACCAAAACCATAATGAAAATCATGATCTGTATTAGCATTTTAAACTGCATTTAATTTACATAAAAGTATACTATACATTACACTTTAAACATTGTTAAATAAAACAAGTTTAGTAAGTTTTTGACGCACTCCAAGCTTTGTAAATGTAGCTCGCGATGTTTTGAAATGTTACAAAATTCCGTAAAAATGTGTAATAACTTTAATTTATTATCGCTTCGCTCGCCAAACCCTGCGGTGACATATGGTGATGCCAATGCAAACTACAAAATCTCTAATTATGTTCATAATTTTAACACTTTTCCATTTTTCATTTTTAACTCCTTAAATAAAATAAAAATTGGCGACCGGACCGGTTCTATCGGTTTAAGCTTTTTTTCCAAAGCCAGTTTGTGGCTTAACTGTAAGTCGAATTTAAAACTAATAAATGCGGGTAACAATTTATATTTTCAACAAAATTGTATTCTTGATTTTTTTTCCGTATCTCGAACGATAAGCTCACAAAATGACCGTAAACATAAAATCTGTAAAAAAATCGTCCAAGTTTTTGTATTTTAACCGTTTATTCAACACGTTTATTCTAAACCAATTCAAAAGTGTTCCATAGCTTTTTTGTAGATAAAGGTTCAAATAATTCATATAGGCCTATGCCAGTTTTGTCAGTAAACAAAATGATTGAAGTAAAATTAAAAAAGTTATTAGTTCAAGGATCAAGCATGTTTAGTAACGAAAGGAAAAAGTTCAAATTTAGGCCTATATAAAAAGTAGTAAACATTTTTTGTAATTTTTTTCATAAATGTAAAAAAGTTTCTTAATTTAGTTCTAAAATAGAACTGTATAAAAATAGTGATCAATTTCAAATTTCTTATTTTGAAAACACCAGTTTTTATGTTCCTACTACAAGACTGCTAACAAAACTAGGCCTGTTTTGAATAGTAATTTAGGAATACTATATCCTCTGCCCAAAAATGACATATTATTATAAAAAAGTGTAGAGGATAAAATCAAAGAATTGAACTGTATACAACAACAACGTGTATCACTGTCCATCTATCACGCTGCCCACCGGTGGAGGGGGAAGCTCCACGCCGGCCGGCTCGTTTCTCGAACCTTTCAGACTACTCAGCGCGCGATCCAGTGTGTTTATACATCGATGACTTTGACAGACCTTGGTACAAACACAATTGCACAGACATGTTATCAGTAGGAAAGGAACAATATTAATCAAATAACAGTTAGCTGTTTACTTAGTTATGCTTAAGGAAAACATTACTGTCTCAATTATTTAAACATAGTAAGAAATAACTAACTAAGTATCTTACACTCTGTTACACCACTAACTAAACTTAATGTTAAACAAAAGGAGATTGTTTTCATCATTTATTTGATGGCGAAATTTCCAATTCTTATCCATTGCAACAAAAATAAAAACAAGATAATTTAAAATACTCGTATATTACAAAAAAAAAAACAAGAAAAAATGAACTCCATTTACTAGATCCTCAAAACGAGTAAAACATTAAAATTTTCAAAATAAAATTTACAGTGTTAAGACTGTTTACGTTTTAAACTATATATTTGAATACTAAATTTGATTTGAATACTATTTGATTTAATGTGGAAAAGATTTTTGCAGATTGCTATCGTTTGCGATGGCATCACAGCATGAAGCTTTATCACATTTTTGTTTTCACATTTTTATAATTTTACATTATTATTTAAGTTATTTACTATCTGCATGAATTCGTTTCCAGATTCTACAGTATGTAAGGTTAAA
>JAGFPH010004390.1:46146-68727 GCA_018207615.1 Philaenus spumarius | reverse complement strand
GGCATTCCGTTCCTTGTCGCAGAGGCATATTGAGCCCTCGGCATTCCGTTCCTTGTCGCAGAGGCAAATTGAGCCCTCGGCATTCCGTTCCTTGTCGCAGAGGCATATTGAGACCTCGGCATTCCGTTTCTTGTCGCAGAGGCATATTGAGCCCTCGGCATTCCGTTCCTTGTCGCAGAGGCATATTGAGCCCTCGGTATTCCGTTTCTTGTCGCAGAGGCATATTGAGCCCTCAGCATTCCGTTCCTTGTCGCAGAGGCATATTGAGCCCTCGGCATTCCGTTTCTTGTCGCAGAGGCATATTGAGCCCTCGGCAATCCGACCTTTAATACCTTCTTATGATATAGGTTAGGTATAAAGGAGCACCGAAAGTGTCTACAGATTTCACACAGCAACGAATTTTAAGAAAACAGGACTGCTGGAGAATACCTCTACGGACCATCGCAGGACCCACCGCACGGAGGAGACAGCATTCGACCAGTGATCACGAAGATCAGCAAGGATAAAAAGAATTGTATACAAATGTATAGTAATAACTGTGATAAATAAATGTGTATAGTTGACTTCATACGACTTCATTTTACTTAACAGTGAACCCAAGGTAGATACCCTTGAAAAGTTTAGTGCGTGATGAGGTAAACGTCACACATTAACGAGTCAAATATTAAAAGAAACAAAAAACAACTAAAACACAGACACGAAAAAGTCACATTATAAATACACACGAACACTAAAACATAATTATACGAGTGTGCTGGCCAGCAATCGAGTCACAACTGATATATATAAACTTTAAATATATCGTTAAACCAAAACTACAGAACTAGTGCTATTTTTATAAAATCTAATTATAAACATAAGCTGAAAGTGTTAATTTAAAAAATAGAATATATATATTTTCTACGGTTATTTTACACTGAAATAATTAAAATTTCTGATTAACTATGAGATCGGAAAGTGTGTACAAGCTATTGTTATTGATTATGTTTGTATTTGTTAAACTTCAAGGTTCCTAAATGAAAAATTCGTATTTTTGAACATGACATATAGTTGTTTTAATTTCACTAGATTTATAAGTGAAGAATTTAATTTTTGTGAAGCAAAATTTTAGTTTACTTGTAACTGTCGAAAATAATTTCTATCTTGTATCTTTGTGGAATAGGTAACAAAAGAAACGAACAACTAACCAAGCACATGTAATTTATTCTCTAAACACATTACCACGAACAAATTAAAAATAAACTGTTTAAGTACAACTTTTAGTACATGTACGGCTGTAATTTTCAATAAATTACATTACACACTGTTATCTGTTTTTTTCACACATTTTTCTTCTCCACAAGGTGTGCAGATACACTTTTCATTCCTATAACATGCTCTTTCACCACACTTAGGTACACAAGTAGGCAGAATAGGTACAAAACAGTTCTTGCAACAGACACAGGGTTGGGAACGTAGGCATGCTTCTGACGTAGAACATTTTACTTTCAAACCACATTGTTCACCGTTAACCTTACAAACTGTCGAATCTAGAAAATATAATTTATACATTCCATAGTGTCTACAAAAACAAAAAATGTACTTATATATTTAGCTAGAATATAGTTTACACAAATTACCATTATTTGTTCTGTAATATCAGTGTAAACATTGAGGATTTACACTGTGATAGAATGGAAGTAAATATAGTCACTACCATGACCGATATTGGTTTGCTACGTAATTATTACTAATCCAAAGCGGTGGTAGTTTTACGTGTTTCACAAAAGGGGTTTGAGTATTGAGTCAGTGCATGAATCAATTTCACATATTCCCGACCACTGTATATACATTAAAACAAATCATAGAGGGGCCTGAATTAAACATACATTGTACGAGGAACCACGAACAATTTGGAATAAAGTAGACGGATTTTAAATTATTTTTTGTGTGAAATTAATTTTGTATTTCTCAATAAACGAAAGAGTGACTTAAGATCGTAAATTCGGATAGGACGTAGAATCGATTGTCTTCGGTAAGGGATGTAACTTTAATGAGATCTGGGAAACTCTACTAAAATATCAACAAAGGAATTCCTTCTTTAACATCTTCAAAATTCGTGATTGTTTAACATTTATTTGAATATCAAAGAAATTAGTTTTAGTGTCGACAAGTAGGATTATACACATATACACCAAAACACATAAACCGGCCGGTAACGAATGTTAACTGCTTTTTGAACCAACGCTTGGTAACAAGAGATGAGTGGATAAGCCGGGCGGTCACTGATAACTGACTAAACATTTAACGGGTCGTGTCGCTTGATCCCTTCCCTTAGTTTGATTACAGTATTAAACAGTGCATTGGAGCAATAATTTATTTTGTCGTTTAACAAGAGGTGGTGTTTGTTTTGTGTTGCGTCGTACATCTCAATCTCTTCGAGTGACGATAGTAAACGGCACTTTTTACAAATGTGGAGTATTTTTAGGTTGTGGTCTATGGAGGTGTATTCTGTGATGGTGGTCAATTAGGTGTTGGGAAAAATGTGATTTTTGTTCGGCTATTGTAGGTAGGGGTAGGTGTTCTTTGAATCGTGTATCAAATGATCGTCCCGTTTGGCCGACGTAGAATTTTTCGCATTCGGTGCAGGTGATCTTATACACACAGGATAGATTCATTTTGTTCATGTAAGAGCTATTTTGGGGGGGGGTCAGAAAATTAGCTAGTTTATTGGATGTTCTGTAAGAAAGAACGATGTTGTGATTAGTAAGTTCTTTCTTGAGTCGGAACTCGAGTCGAATTCGATAGATATGTATGTTTTTGGCTTAATTTATCTCGAGAGGAAGTGCAGGTTTGACGTTTTGTTGTTTTTTCTTTGTTCTTATCCTGTCGATTGTATCAGGTTTATAAACGTTAGCTATGGCGATATGTAAAATGGTATTGTATTCTTTAACATAACTTTCTGGGCTTAATGGTGTATTGTATAATGTGTACCTTGTATAATGTGTAATTGTGTTATTGTTTTAATAAACTTTAATTAAATTATTCTCTTGAACAACAATATGAGACAGATAACACGCCTCAGAATGGCTGAATAACTTCTTCCCAACAACGGTGTCTAGAATCTGACGATGATCGTATAACCGTCGAAACTAATCCATACGAATAAACACATTGGATTGTTTGAACGAATGAATTAAGGTATTTATAACCTATATATGTACATTAAGTATACAATCCAGGAGGCTAACCAAACATTATGTCCAAGTCATTAGATTTAGTTTGGGTTATTTTGTGTAAATTGTTTACAAACTGAAGGTTTCATAAAAATGTTTTCCATTATATTTAAAATTAACTTTTTATTTATTTTAAATACTGCTTTTGAGAAGAGAAAAAAACTATTGTTTGTAACTCACCTCAAAAGTGCTTTTTCGATTCTTGGAATTTCAGTGCGAGACGAAAACATCAACTTTCTTACTAGGGATGGAATACACTATACTACCGTTATAATTTTAAATACAATACGTACATGTATTAATAGTTTTTCATAATGTGCAACTACGATCTTATTTATCATACGTTGGTATGATAAATCGTGATTACTTAAAAAAAAATAAAGATAAAACAATGAATCATAATTTTGGTAGTATTGATAAAATATGCTGTTAGTTGACTAATTTAGATACAACAATGAAACATATGATCACCTAAATTGTATGCAAAATTGTAATAATAGAAATTTATCTCTGTAAAGTTATTTAGCATACGTTACAAAATAAGAAGGGACAGTAGTTTTAAAATTATAATAGTCCTACATTTAAAAATAGTTAATCTCGTTAAACTATTAAATAACTATTTGAATATTGCCTAACATTAATGAATTAAATGTTACTATATAGATTGTATAGTTAACTGTGTTACTTAAACATTTTTGTAAAACTTATATTATTATTTTTAATTTTGTTATATTTTTAGCTGATTATTTATGATAAATAATTTAAATATACATACTTAAAACACAGACTCCAAGTTCACAGCAGCCCCCCCTAAGCCCTTCGCAGCACTTTCCTTCTAAATCAGCACACTGAATCGACACACATTAATAATTATTATTTTAAACAAATAATTAAAGCTCTTAAATTTGTATAATTTTCCCTAGTATACATGATTATGCAACCTAATAATAAAATTAGATATTTTAAAAATAAAACAGTTACTGAACAAAATTTTTTTATAAGTACGACAAGTAAAAATTAATTTGTAGGCTTTATTGGTGATTAGACAAACAATTTTGTAATTAACTAACCTCATCATCCAGTTTATTACATATGTCTTGTTCGGGGTTATAAGGTGGTGAATCCCCGAACACAGAAAGGACTCCAGTCAAAATTAAAAAGATAATATGCGCCAATGAAGAAGTCATGTTGGGTACTTGATATAACACAAAGACTGCTGATTGTCTAAGTAGGAATAACTGATTTTTGTGTACGCTTTTCTATTGATATGAGAACTGTAATTCGATGAAAAGTTTATTTATGGAAGAACGTTATCCACAAACTGGTGGTGGTGTGATGAGGTGGGACTAGAACTGCATGCTAATCAAGCATTGAACTGCGTCGAAGCAAAAACAGATTAGTATTAATGTTCTTTTAACGACAATATTTAAACTGTTCTATGCTTGAATATTGTCTAAAGTTTTTTAATTTTCATAACATAAAATCTAAGCAGCACGTTCTTTATTTAAATGTTTCTGATGAAGTAGAATTATTGTACTTACCTGGCATAGTCCTTTCGAAAATGCACATTTTGTTATAATTTAGTACATTTAAATCCATTTAGTACATAGTCCTCATAATTACTAACTTATGTGATTACCTTTTAGTAAACAATAACACTTGTCCACAAGAATTATAAAAAAGAATTATTTGTAAAAGAATTATAAACCGCTAAGAGTGATACGCATAATATAAGTTTCATTTAAATTATCTAAATGGGTAGGCCTACTTTTATTATTGACTATTTTTGACCTTAAGACTATACAATATAATGTTCCAGAATTAAGCCGAAATTGTAATATTTTTTTATTACAGCACAGTTTCCAAGAATTACAGCAGGGATGTTTCTTTTTTTCCTAATATTTTTGCATTTTATAAAGGCTCCCATTTTTCTTTAATACATTTTAAATTATTATTTTTATATTTATTGTTTTTATTACTTTCAATACGAATTCAATACAACTTATTCATAATTGTACTTTACAATACATACATTCATACAACATATCTTTTATCCGCACAAGTTTTTTGACCATTAGGAGTGAACCAACATCCTTCATTCCAATAGCATGCTCTGTCGCCACACTTTGGTTCACAAGTAGGCAGGATGGGTAAACTGCAGTCCTCACAACAGACACAAGGTTGGGAACGAAGACATTCTTCTAAAACAGAACATCGCACTCTCCCGCAACGTTCACCGTTCAACTTACAAACTGTCGAATCTAGAAAATATAAATTATAAATTGAATGTGGCCTACACAATTATAATAAACGGTACCAGGAACTTGCCCGTACTTTTTCACAAAAATATTTAAATTATTAAACAGATTGACGGTGACTTCATAATTGTAGGAGGGGTAGAAGAGGTGATATTAAAGTAGGAGATTAACTAATAAATATTATTATTATCTAGAGAGAAAACTATTCGATCGATTTCGAACAAATTTGCATCAAACATATCAATTAGGCCTGTATAGATTCACGAAAAAAGGTTTTGACAATTTTTGAAACAACCCCCTTTTCGGCCAAAACCCCCGAAAATCAGTTATTATTATTATTAGCTAAACGAGAATTTTTAGCAGATGCTGTTTTTTGCATATAGTAGGGTACATTAAGGGCTACAAATAAGCCAAATTTTATAAAAATCGTTACAGCTGTTTTTTTTTCTTTTTTTTGTTAAAAAATAATAACTTATTTTTGGGTTGTTTTTTTGCCAAAAAGTGGGTTGTTTTTAAAAAAATTTCAAAACCTCTTTTCGTGCACCTATACAGGCCTAATTAACATGTTTGGTGCAAATTTGTTCGAAATCGGTAGAATAGTTTTCTCTCTAGCTTTGTATACATACAGACATACAGACAGACATTTTGTAAAAACCACTTTTTTGAACTCAGGGGGTCCCAAAAATCTCAACATCGATTTTTTGCGATCATTATACTATCTCTAAACAATAGTATAGTGAGAAAGTAAAAAATGACTTATTTCTTTATTTCTTGATAACAATTAATATCAAAGTTTCTTAAAAGTAGTTATTAATCTTAATCTGTTTTTAGAATGCAATACAAATAAAAATACTAAAATGTTTCTAATTTGAATGATGCATAGCAATTATTAAAATTCTCCAAATATACTTTTATATTTACATTTTTTTTAATTAGTTTAATTTTATCTGTGTACTTGTGCTTTTGCTGATACACCTGATTTTATACTAAATTTCTTAACAATGTCATATGTATACTTGTAAGACAAATCCCGTTTTCACAGCAGCCTCCTCTAAGGCCTTCGCAGCACATTCCGTCTAATTCAGCACACTGAAATGATAAAAATGCTTACTTTCAATGAAAAATTGTAATTATAAAATATTAATTATTTATTCACGCAAATCCATACATCTAAGTACTTCTCTTTATTCAACTTTATTTTTCGATTCTTTGTATGTTTTCACTAAT
Organism: Philaenus spumarius; assembly: GCA_018207615.1. Classification (NCBI taxonomy): domain Eukaryota; kingdom Metazoa; phylum Arthropoda; class Insecta; order Hemiptera; family Aphrophoridae; genus Philaenus; species Philaenus spumarius. The sequence goes on along the minus strand of JAGFPH010004390.1, from coordinate 62,027 downwards.
GCCCTAAGTTAAACAATTGTCAGTTTTGTTCTATGTTAAACGCAGTTGAATAATTCACAAAATTATAACTTTTTTAGAAACAGTTTAGTTAGCTGAAACTATCTAATCGAAATATTTAACATATCAGAAATTATTTAATTACAACGCACCTGATGTTGTTGTATACATTATTAGAATTTCCCTTTTGAAATGGTGGGTTGCCTTTTAGCTGTGTCTGATTTTCATACTGAAGGTTTCTGATTCAAATAAAATAAAAAATAAATAATAACAAAAATATCTTTCAATAAAAATGTATGAGTTTACTCAAAGTTTACTATAAGATATTTAATAAAACTAACCCATTTCACACGAATTATTGTACACATATTTAAAGTATTATTATGTTGGTTCAAAAGTCTAGGCCTAACCTAAAATTATGTTTAATTTATTTTATCTACCTTAACGGCAATTTAATTTATAGTTTTGTGTACATCTTTGCACAGTACGTTTTGAGAGAAGTTAAATTTTTCAATTGCCGTTTTTTTTGTTTTTCATAATATTGCTTATTTATTTGTATTACAGCTGTTTAGACGTTATGGGTTTAACGCCCAACTTGATCCTGTGAATTTGTTAAGTTCCGACTAAATTTACAAATTAAATATTGAAATAAAAATGTTTTTATCAATATGAATTCTAGCCTATGTTATTCAGGGATAGTGTAGCTTTTTATTTAAAAAAAATTCAATTGGTTTAGTAGTTCCAGAGATTACCCCATACACAAAAAAAATTACTTCTTTACAATATTAGTGATGGTGTATGTTATTTTTACTTCAACAAATGGCTTTGGTCACAAAGTTAGAAAAATACAGATACATTTTTTCAAGTTTGAAATCAGCTGATAATGGACATATCGTTGGAAACGGCTGACTATTGAACACTAACACATTATTCTATTATTTAGTTACAAAAAAGAAAAAACTACAAACATACAGAAATTTAAAATATACAAAGTTCAAACTTATACACCAAAACATACAAATAATGTTCAAATGCATTTATAAATAATACCTTGTGGTATAAAAGTTAACAAATAAACTTTTCCTTGTTCAGAATCGTGTTTTTATGAACAGGAATTTCTAAATTAATAATTTTATTACATACTGAAAGTGAGGTTATTAAAATAATAACAAATTTCTCACAGCTGAAAAATATTAAACAGCTGACGATTAATTTATGATTACAACTAAATTTTATTCTTCAATAAGAATTGTATTGACTCGATTTTTGAAGGGCTAGGTCGTAGCCCTTAGAAAAGTCGTAAATTCTAAGGAAATTCGGCAAACCTACTCACTATTCTCTTTAATTTGACACATAAATATTGAAGACTGGTTCAGTAGTCACTGAGAACTCAGACTTTCAACTGTGTATTAAATATATAGATTTGCATAAAATATATTTAAAATTAGCGAAAAATGTATACAATTAATTTTACTTCTTTGCCTTTATTTTAAAAAAAATTATAAAATATTAAATATGTTAAAGATTAAATTAAAAAGTTAATCTAGTAATTTAAGTTTTTTTTAAACTTTCCAAACACTACTTTCGTTATGTTTTATTCCAGGTACCAATTAGATATTTAATACAAAACTAACCCAACTCATTGAAAGTAATGAAATATTTTTAAAGATATTCATAAATCACGTATTTAACTAGATATATATCAATACCAACCCAATTGTAACTAAACAATAATAATTTACGTTTAGTACACACTTATTTGTTATGGATTAAATAGCTTGATTAATTTCATAATTAAAACACATTCATTGTTAACTAACCTCATCATCCACTTCAGCACAGATTTCTTGGTCAGGGTTAAAAGGTGGCGAATCTCCAACTATACACAGGACTCCAGTCAAAAACAAAAAGAAAGTGTTCACAGATGAAGTCATCTTGAGCTTATAGAGATTGATCTGTGTTAGATGTATACAAAATACACACTTCTCCTTGTCTAAGTAGAACTGATTCGGTTTATTTGTGCTTACATTTGACAGAGTTGCAACAAAGTTGATACAAAATTTATTACTGGAAACATATATTTGTTTTATAACAAATCACTAACAGATTTGTCTTAATGGTTTTATAACGACGTATATGTAAACTGTTTTATTTTTTTGTAGTCTAATCTCTCAGTTTCAAGGTAAACAATAAGATAACGTCATAAACTACAGTAATTTAACAATCTTACTGTACACAATTAACGTATAAGAATATTAGTACCTGGGCAACCGAGCTATACTCAGTATTATTATTATTATTATTTTTTTTTTTTTTTTGGGAAAATGTATGTAAATACAAATCGCATACTGAATAAAATATTAATATTTTTCAAACTTATGTAGATATGAACTGTTAATCCTATACTCTAATACGAAATAAAAATACTTCAATAGATGTCGTTCTCCACAAAAACCAATGTTAAAGGTTAGAAATTAAAAAAATTGTTTTAAGCTTGAAATCAGCTAATAATGGAAATAATATAGGAAACAGCTGATTACTGTTATTATTATGGTCAATAAACATATGTAATGATTTTAAACTCTATAAGCCCAATGTTAAAAATTTCAATTTTCAAATGAGTTGTTTAGAAAAATACCAGTTTTCCTGATTTAGTGGTTTTCACCAATCGATTTTTTAGACCCAAAAGCCTCTAATCCCAAACTTTCAGCGAAATCCTTCCGCTGGGTCTCGAGATTGCTAGTAAACAAACAAACAGACATTGCTAGTATAAGAGTATAGGATATTAAGTTTCCATTTAACTTGGTACAACTTAATAATGTACTAAGATAATTACTAATCAAGTCTATGCTCTATTACAATTTAGTTGAAACAATTAAAAATATTATTACGTTTTGAATAAACGTTATCTTTTATAATAATATAATACAGGGCCGAGAGCAAATGTGTTTTTTCGTGAATTTGCCACTGTAAGAGCTACTCACAGAGTTGAATGTTTTTACGGTTTAAAAACAATAAAATGAATTTAGAGGCTCAGTTTTATATCCAGTAATGTTGCTAATCTGTGGTAATTTACTTCACTGCGTTAATATTTTTATTTCCAATTATATAATTTAATATTTACATAAACAAAAACTGTACTTATATAATTTCAGATAAATAATGTACTAATTTATTTTACCTTACTAGGCCTACATATTTCGAATGTCATTTTTATATACTATGTCACGAAGGTGTTTTTTTTTTCATTGTACCGCCATATCCCCCTTAATTCTTCATACAAAATAATGATTGAAACATAATTTTAAAGCTTATGCCCCCACCCCCATGACGAAAAATAGTCAAATAGCATAAAACTGATGTTTTCGTTAAAAAAAATTGAATATAAATATGATAACTTTTGTATAAATAGTTTTATTAATTATTTGAGGATAAGGTTAATTCCTGTCAAAATTAAATAGTTTATAAAATCTTTCATTATTTTAGGATTATTTAATAAACTCTTTGAAACCATACCTAACCTGATCTCCTTTGAAAATATAAATTAACATACTTTTAATGTATTAAAAAACATACACTCTTTTTGATGCACAAACGTATCTGGCAAATTATAATCACAACATAGACTTTGAAAAAGAGAATATGGTGACTTTTAATCAGTGCTGAACAAGAATGGCTCTTATTGTTGTCTAGTTTGCTCCACATCAATGATGAGGTATGAAGGCTTCAGCTCAGGTGGAAAGCATTCTTAGCATATAACAAAAGGACTTGGGTGTCACATTATTGACACGCTAGTCATTAAAAGTGCATTGAACTTGTGTTTCTATATTTTAGTATGTCAAATAGTAAGTTTATTTTTCGTAAAATAAAAACTACCTAAAATAATAACGTACAAATATTGGTTGTATTTAAGTTTGTTGGGAGTCAACTATTTTTACCAGCAATCAAAGCATTGCGATAGTCCCACTATAATTACACTGGATGGAATTTAAAATATTTTAAATGAAGTCACAAGTATTATGTACTTGTAAGACTGGTTAAACAACTTTCACGGAGCGTTTTCTGACTTTATAAAACATGTAAGGTCATATAATAAATTTATTGTTACCTTTTATTTGGTACGTCACTAATCCATTGTTGGTAAAATGATTACCTAGGTTTCAGGTTCCTTATATGACAGCGTAATCAAAATGCAAATAAAGGAACCTGCGACTCAAGGTTAGATAACGATATCAATTTGACAATAACTAGCCAGTCGCGAACCGTTCGCCGTCAAGTGCGTACTAACTAAACACGTGTCTAACTTTTAACTGTATAGTCAATGTATATAATGTGTGTTTGTGTAAGTGTTTGTAATGTTCGTGAAATGTGATAACAGTGCTTCTTAAACCATAACGAAATCCTAATGGAATGAATATAACCTTAATGATCTGATGATGGGCTCACGCAGCCTGAAACCTAGGTAATCATTTTACCAACAATGGATTAGTGACGTACCAAATAAAAGGTAACAATAAATTTATTATAAATTCTACTAATCCGTAGGCTAAAATGCCAAAAATGGAAAAATTGAAAAAAAAAATGTAAGGTCAAAATATGTTGACAAAAAGTAAACAAGTGTTGCATTTAGGGTTTATGGAATTATAATTTCTCCAATATAAGTGTTTGAGGAATACAAAATTCTTTATGATTTTAACTACGCTTAATGAAATACCTTCTTGGTCCAAGATTAAGAGGTAGATACTAAATATAAATCAAGACTAATGCTGATTCTTGGGCAAAACAAGAATTTGCTGATTTGTTCTCACGCGCATTTCCGGGATTGGTCAATGAGCAACGATCATGACCCCAGAACACGTTTTCAAGTGTCATTCAAACGTCTATATATATTTTGTATATTTTGGTTCCACTCTAACGCCCCCATTTTACGTTCTATTTGGGCCAAATTTGGTACACACGTTGGGTTTCTTAGTCGTTCAGACGAGTTCGTTAGCCAAAATATTTCCAACCACTGAAAGAACGTTTTAAAATGTTATTAAAGATTTTTCGTGCCAGAATATATTTTTTTGGGATTTTTTCTATAAAAAAAGTTATTATTCTTCACACTTTTTCACCACTTTATAGCCAAAATTCATCAAAACGTAAAATACCACAAAAACACAAAGTTAAAATCCACGTCCAGCCATCGGGCATATTTTAATCCGAAACCGATGGCAGTGATGCAAGCTGAGAGCGGAGCGAATCCATAATTGGAGGCAGCAAGGTCGCCGTCCATAACCCGAGGCTGCAAATTAGAGGTGCAATCTAGTAAAACGAGTTTTTTGGCTGCGAGCGGAACGAAGCAAAGCGTGAGCCGGGGCTGGAGAATGAGGTGCAAACAAATTCTACTAATATATTCCATACACTCAGGCCAATAGACACCGCCTTCGTGAATAGACCAATTTCCTAAACAGACGGTTGAAACCCTATAATAAATATAAAAGCCAAATCTACTGACTCACTGATCACGATTTCAGATAATCATATCTGTGGTTTGAGGGTAGGAGGGCGGAAGTATAGCAAACGGTGGTCGCTTCCAAGCTGACGGGATATGACTAGATATCTGGTCTCCTCCGGCTGGGGCTGTTTTGCATAATTTTACTAAGGTATTTATATATGTGTATATATAAATAAATATATACCATATATTTACTAAAAAAAAACAGTAAAAAAAATTTTTTTTTACTAAACAACCTTAGTTAATTACAAAATTAAAGAAATATATAATTTTTTTCAAATTTTAACACTTCTGTTTCCTCAAAGGGTTAAAATGACAATTACAGAGTCTTTAGAAGCATTGTGGATAATCAGTATATGTTTATACTTTTAACTCTTTAAGTGACACTTCCTCCACTCGTACAGGGAAACTCATAATTGAAGAAAAACTTTTTCCAATGTCACTAACAGTACAATCTCTGCAGCCAGCCGTGTATACATTACATAGTTGCTACATATAATTGATCAGAAAAACCCTTTCATTTACATTTAAATGAATTATATAAGGAATTTGATAGTTTAAGCTGTTTATATATGACCGACCATTAAGTTTTTGAAAAGTTGTCAATAGATTTTTATTTCTTAATAATTATGTTCGCTTTAGCTGCTTCATACCATTTTTATATATTATATCATAATCCTGGAAATAACCTGTACATTTTATATCGGTATGATATTTATTGATGCTGCTCATTAATTTAAGAAACCCAAATAAATAAAAGTCGTATTATTTCTGTTGTATTTCAAATTAGTTTTAATCCATGAACAGACTATGCTTTTTGCTTAATATTAACACTACACATTGCAATAATTACAATGTGTCGAAGAGGTTTCTCTTTCCTTCGACACAATTTTTGTATCTTATTTTCCTATAAATTATGTTTAATTAATTTCCTATTTTGTTTTTTAAAAGCCATGCTACGTAGTTTTATCACGTTCAATACAGTATTAACAAAATACAACATTGAAACAGGGCTCTAGAGATGAGTTGATTTTTTAATACTTGGATTATACCTATGCATAGGGACAAAGATGTCAACTTAATTTTATATAGTTTTGGAACGTTTTGAAAATACCACTAAATACATACTGAAACTGCACTTATGCTTGTAAATTGTGACTACATTTATACAATATAACCCCACCTGTCTCACTGTAAATATTGTGCCAAAGTCACTTTAAAAAATGCAAAGACATAATAGTTTCTGAGGAGTGTTGCGATTAAACTAAAAACAATAAATTTCATCTACAGGCAAATGTCGTTCCGTAACTTGGCAATAGAATATGAGGGACAATCCAACGGTAATATTTTTGCAACAGTATTAATGATAGTATTAATGTTAATATCGGTTAAGTAATACAAATTTGTGAATTTCATAACACATTATTTTATGTTTTTATGCCACGCCATAATCGCATTTAGGTCTTGAATATAAAATCCAGTACATAGTAGGTTTGTATCAGTTTAAAGCTCAGCGGTTGTTCAATTATTAAAATTTAAAAAAATGTTCCGCTATAAAAAATAGTCTTTAATTGTATTAGTTTTCCTAATGGCAGTCACTTTGATTTTAAATTAAAACAACATTTAATAGGAATGAAATTCTTAGTCTTCTTAACGCAAGTTGCAAACCGTTGACCGTAGTTCCTTTACTTATTTCAAAAGGCATTCATTTCGTTTATTTAGTAAAAACTAACTTAAAATCTCTGAATTTTACAGAAAATATCAAAAGGCAAAAATATTTCTCCTTATTTAGTGCATCGGATAATACCAGAGTCAAAAAGTAAAACTAGGACCAACTAAAATACGCATTCAGAACATCAATTAACATTGTAACGTTCAAACTTATGCAGGCCAAATCTAATCCTTTGACATCGGATATGTACAAATGTAATTATCTTATTAATAACATTTTTTCAAACACATACAAAGACAATTAACAAAAGTAATATGTTTATTGTCTATGTTTAAAATGTAATGTGTACTATTTACAAGAAATAAATACGGCACAAGATATCCGTAAAATTTTAGTGAATGTTATACTTAAAAGTTCGATGGGAATGCTCGCCTCAATAAATAATTGGTTAAAGTGAACCTTAGTTCTAAAACAATATGCCATTAAATTTCCCCATCACGGAGCCCAGACAGGAACTAATCCCCATTTAATTTGTTGCACTGCTCCTTTGGGAGGGAGTGAGAGAGGTGAACGATGCTTCACATAAATGGTATTTTCCTCTTTGTTGTTGTGAAATTCTGAATTTCAGCTCTCTAATTAAAAGTGTATACGCTAGGTTATATTCATAAGTATGTTTGAATGTTTTAACCGTAACACAATTGGTTTTTATCTGAGGTTTAGCTGTTTTGTTTGATTAAAAGAGAGTTATTTTTTACCTAGTCCATTTCAATTAATGTCCGAGTTTGACTCCTGAGGTAATTATTTTATAACGCAATCAAATAAAATAAAACCATGGGATCGCATAAAAAGCTCATCATGTGCAAGGGCATATTATTAATAGAAGTATCAACGCGTTTGAACCTGTGTATTCCTGGTCCATTATAATTTTGCTTTAATTTAAATGTGTTTTGGAAAAATGAAAACGGATCTTTTTTGGTTTTAATTCAAGTATTTATATGAAAACACTCCTTCCTCAAAAGTGATAAAATGAATGGATTTAGGATTTCAGGATACAAAAACATTATTTGTTATAATATAAATGATATAATAACCGTAGTACGTTAATAATTTAACTGTGGTAAAATATCATATACAATCTGTCAGCTTTAAACTGGTTCCAAATAGTTTTCACTGTCGATTCTGCTATTGAAATGTTTACTATTCATTGTAGAAAGCAGTTGCATATGTTCTACAATTTTTTACAACTAACAAGATGTGTTAAGTAGGAAGTCTACTGCCCCCCCCCCCCCCCCCCCCCAGTGGTTTAGGCATTTAACTTGGCAATACCTGATAGTTATGATTTAAATACACAATGATTATTTTAAATTATTCTAAGCTAATCACTAATCTTATTTTGAGAAAAGTTTTAAAAATACAATTATAACATTATTCCAAACAAACTAATAACTTGTATGTTTCTTGATTTATTATATAAATTGAATAGACATAAATAATATTATTATCGTGTGTCTTTTTCATAACCAATATTTGAGTTTCTTCCGAATAATATTTCTATTTGTAGTTGCAACATTTTAAATCACTTAATGGTGCAAATAATTAGTGTCTGTTGACGGCTAGTGAGACAGCAGTAAGACGAACTGAAACTGAGAAAATGGTAAAACATCCTCTTCAGTTCTTTCAAAATCCAACGAAGAAATACTAAGAATTAAATTATTTCTGAAGAGATATTCTCTATTCAGTTAAGCATAGTATATATTTTTAAAATATATCAAAATATGAAAACGAATTTGTGCTACCTTGAAGCAATTATAATGCGACGAGGATTAAACTAATATTTATTAAATTTCAATACGACTTAAGCTAAGAAAGATTTTATGAATCCTGTCATTATTTACATATTTAATGCATTTTCTGTCACCATTTAAAATACAATTTAAAGAGGTTATTTCATAGAGAAATCCATTTGCTTAAACGGATACAATCGGTTTTACTCCTCCTATTCATTTCTGTTCAAAATAAGGGTGCATTTCCTTTTCTCAATTTTGACATTACTGCCAAAATTATTTCAGGAAATTACTCACTAAATATTTCTATACAAACGAAGAACAAATATGATAAAAAAACTATACATCCAAACAAATAAAAGTAATAATCTTATCTACTTATATGTAGAAATAAAGTCTGACTATGAATAAAAATAAATCAGAAGTTTAAAATTTGATTTTCATAAAAAAGACTTATTTGTAAAGTACTACTGAGTTTTGTGTTACATAAACACGTTTTAGTAAATAAATACTTTTTCCCTACAGCTACTTAATAAAGTTTGTTTTTGCACACTAACAGCAGTGCGCAAACTAAACTACATGTGTTCAGCGTTAAGTAATTATTTTTGTTTTACTTTAGGGCGAAACGTAAACAGCTGATGTAGGATGTTCTGAAAATTTTGATTGTTGTGGGACTAACTTCTGTAAACACTTTTGTTTAGTAAAACAGATCTTTTTAAAAAGTAAAACACTAATTTAAAATGTAGCTGTAGGAAAAAGGTTGTGTGTATTACGGGTGTATTCGGCTTCGCCTCAGGCGTCAAATGTTTATCTCGTGCGACAAACTCCAACTTTGCACAACAGATACACAAATAACTATTATACAGACAAATCTGAATTACAAATTCTCACAAATTTATGTTTATTCAATGCGTTTTTACGATAATTCCGTCATCTTCAGTGGTGCACAAATCCAGCTATAGCTAGCCTTTATGCTGTGATTTAGGGTGTGATGCCCCTTTTACAAAAATAAAGGTGCGTGGCCTCAATCTACTTAATATTAGAAAAGCGTTGAAAGTTCCTAGCGGTAAACGAAGTGCAAAAAAACTAACTGGACAAAAAAGTACAATACGACAAATGTTTGAATTAGAAAATTCCGAGGTTTGAACTAGAGATGCTCAGTTTCTGGAACACCTTGTAACCGGAAAAAGTTCAAAATATTTAACGCTGTTCCTTGGGGTGAACTAAGTAAAGAATAATTTTGTTTCATCCTTATGCCTTAAGCCGTGTGTCCGTAATCTGTTTGAGAAACCTTACGTAAGACAACCGGTATATGAAAATACGTTGGTTTTCTTTGTGTTTTTAACTGTTTATTTTTCAAGACTAAAATAAAACATAACGAAAATAATAAATATTTAAGAGTAGAGTTTTATTGATTTTTCAAAACTAAGTGCAATCTTATGCGGAGAGAAAAACAAAGTAAATATTTTATTATTAGAGGAAGTACTGTATTAAATATATTTTGTGGCCAAACTCACGGTAGAGGTTATATTTCCAGTATAGCAATGTATAAACTGTAGTGCCGGCAGTATAAGGCTCAAGTGCAGGGGCAAATCAATACCGAGCGAGCCCTGGAAATGTGCTCTGCAATTGTATGCCCTTAGCTAATGCAATTTTCAACTTACCTGAAATTATTTAAGTTGGTTTGTAATATACAGAAAAGTAAACATGAATAATTTAATAAAATAATATTCTATAAAACACCAAATCTATATATATATAAGCCAAATCCACTGACTCACTGATCACGATTTCTCAAAAACTTCTGAACGGATTGGAACGACATTTGGTATGTAGCTTCCTCTAGGGCTGTAGGTGCTCACTAAGAAAGGTTTCCAGAAAATTCGAAATCTAATGGGGTTTGGAAGATCAAAGTTACTAAATCACGATTTCTCTAAAACTACTGAACGGATTGGAATACAATTTGGTATGTAGCTTCCTCTAGGGCCATAGGGGCTCACTAAGAAAGGTTTTCAAAAAATTCGAAATTTTAGGAGGGTTTAGGGGGTTTCAAAGTTACAAATCACGATTTCTCCAAAACCACTGAATGGATTGGAATGAAATTGTGTATGTAGCTTCCTCTAGGGCCATAGGTGCTCTCTAAGAAGGGTTTAAAAAAAATTGAAATTTTAGAGGAGGTTTGGGGTTTTAAAGTTATTAAAGAAACCACCAAACAGATTTTAATGAAATTTCGTATGTAGCTTCCTCTAGGGCCCTAGGTGCTCGCTAAGAAAGGGTTTTAAAAAATTCGAAATTTTAGGAGGGGTTTGGGGAGTTAAATTTACTAAATCACGATTTTTCTAAAACTACTGAACGGATTGAAACGAAATTTGGTGTGTAGCTTACTGTAGGGTCATAGGTGCTCTCTAAGAAAGGTTAAAAACAAATATTTTAGGGGAAGTTTAGTGGGGGGGGGGGGGGGGGTCAAAGTTACTAAAAAAAAACACCGAACGGATTGGAATGAAATTTGGTATGTAGCTTCCTCTAGGGCCCTAGGTGCTCGCTAAGAAAGGGTTTAAAAAAATCGAAAGTTTATTGGAGGTTTGGGGGGTCAAGGTTAGTAAAAATCCCCATAAAAATACATAGTGTAATATATTTATTAATATAATATATTTTGTGTTAATATACATTTAGCTTTAATTTGTCAATCCGTGCAAAGCCAGATCGTGCCAGCTAGTAATAATAATAAAATTAGATTTATTTCTAGAATGTAATGGTCATTTATTTTAACAGTTCATTTATCCTCATATTTCTGCTAATTCAACTCCCAATGCGCCAGTGAAATGTATACGAGTATGTAAAGTTGTAAACGAATTCAGTATACTTGAGTCGGTCTTTAAGTGTTACAGACTCAAGTCATGTACCATTGAATGCAAGCAGATTGATAACAAACTCTTTAGGTTGGGCTTTCTTATTGTTATAAGCAATCCTATTACCATAAAACAAAACTGAACCAATCTTTCTAAACATGTTGTCTATATAAAAGTGGTATTTTCCGTGTTCTTTTATTAGTATTTGTTTCAATTTAGGTTTCTTGTTAAAACTAGCTTATTAATTTAATGTTTAAATTACATAGCAATATTCATATAATGTAAAATAAACGACATAAAACTTTTGATTTGAAATTTGGCAAAAATGATAAACGCAATCCTTTTTTAAAGAACTTTAAAATTGTGTACGCATATTACGTCATCGTCCGTTTATTTAACAAAACCTTAGAGTTCACATTTCAAAATGTCAATAGAAATATTATTCATTATTATGTTTTAAATGATATTATGTTATTTTACAAATTATAGCCTATTATCAATACATTTCATCAATTTACATATCAATCTTCAAGTGAGTTTAAACCCAACTCCAGTGAGTTATGTAATATAACCCAACATATCATAGTATTAAGGATTGGAAACCAAATTATTTGTACATAGTGTTTGTAAATAAAGTCCTGCAAATTCTTAGCAATCTATTACCCACTTCATAACTAAACTGAAATGTGGTTAAACTTCAGTTATAAAAGCTCGCCTATCCAATTATTTATACGCTGTTCTATTTTTTAAGCACACAATGGTGAATGCTGAATGATACCAAATTGAATACTACTTAGTGTTATAAAAAACAATATAGTACTAACTCCATTCTCTTTGGCTATAAAGTAAAATGTCTGCTTTATGCGTACCAAAATTTACTTGATCCTTTTACCATTCTATAAAAACTTTTGTGTGTGTAAAATAAAACAATGCACAGCATTTGCCACTAGAGAGGAGTGCTAACAATTTGTATAAATAAGCTGCGGAAGGTTAATCGTTGTTCCAGAGGCATTTATTGAGTTTAATAACAAAAAACAGCGACTTGTTTGTTAAAATAATACAAGTTTTTATACAATTCCATACTTTAAAATTATTATTATTATTTTCAATTTATGCAAAGATTTTAAATGGGCTCCATTCTAAAGTTATATGCGGAGGTCAGTTTCAAACATGGACAAGTCCACTTGAGAACTTTTTACAGGAGAGCCAAAAATCTGTATCTCAACAATTATTGGGAATTCTGTGCTGATATTTTTTATAGACAAACTTATTCTATTATTTTTTTTTAATAATGGTTTAGGAACAGTTAAAAACGTCAACTTTGAATAATTTCTTGCTTAAAAATTTGGTTTTTTGTGTTGCAAAAAACAAAAAATGGAAGCAAAACAAAACCAAACTTTTAACCACCTTTTTTAATTCATTATATCTCTTTTTTTAAATTGGAGGTATTTAATTTGTTGGTTAGTAAAATTAAGTATCTTTAAATATTAAAATAAAAAGTGTTAATGTTTGGTTACAATGTTGCCAAGTAAAATACACTATGCGTGAAGCTTATGAGTACCAACATACACAATTTGTAACCAAAAACTTAATTTTTATAAAAGAAAAAGTATGACCGATAAGGTATGTTCTGAGCAAACTAAATTTGATTGTGGTACTGAAGTCTTATTAATCGTGGAATATATTAGATACTCGTCTTCTGAACCAATGGTTGATGTTGATTTTTTGGTTTTAACCATGCCTTATAGATATTTAAACTAATATTACTTCACTCAGAAATAAATAAATCTTAAAAATTGTTTTAACGATGAGTTTAAAACGGTTTGACAAGATTATTGCAATGATTTTTTTTTGAAAATTTACGAATAGAGTGAAAATATAAAGCCAGTTTAGTTTAAAACATATTTCCATACGAATCTTTTAGAAAACTAAACAGCTAACAAAATAGAACAGTTAGTCAACGGACGGATTCTATCCGGTTTGATAGCGACAGTACTGTTAATAACTCTAAAATTGAATTTGGCAGAGTAGCTGAGTTTGAAAATAAAGCCCAGCATTCGAAATAATTGCACATACAGTATTAAAAAGGTCCAAATTAAAGTTTAAGTTTTTACGAGCAACAATAAATACTGTAGTGACTATCGTTTTCATCGGTCGGAATTATTTTTACAGTCCATTTAGAAGCGCTTTAATATGCAGGAACCCAATTAGTATTTCAATTGGAGAAAACAACAGTCTTTTGTAAAAAGTCCCCCAAGTGTTTCATTCTTAAACACGAGTAACAAATTGTTCCCATCCCGAATTTCTTAAATTCAGTCTATTCAGCAGGTTTCTACTCACTTTGCTTGGCATCGTGCCATTTGAACTTATCTTATTATCGTGTTCATTTATCTTCCATTATTGTCAGTTAAATTGTTAAAGCTACATTTGTGTAGTAAGAATTACATTTAAATATACAAGGAATAAGGTAAAATAAAAAAAAGTTATTTATTTAAGGAAATTATTGGCTCATTAGCAAGTAAATTACTAACGTAAATTAAAGAAGATTATTTTTAAAACGTTCTTTAATGGGAAGAAAAACATTTAAGAATATTTAATTATAAAAACAAGTGTTACATCATTGTAAAAGTCCTATTTCAAGTCTGCGATTTTGAACTTTTTGAAACATTTTGGTTTTCTTCGAACTTATGACCAATACATATTTTCACTTTGAGGAACCCATACTACAGAACATTATTAATCTTACATCCTTTTCAAACAATATGCAATTTTTGCAGTTTCACTCAAGATTTCCAATGTTTAAAAGAATAACACTTAAAAAAAGTCCTACTTCAAAATAACTTTAAATGAAAAATATTTAATTTTTCAATTCATTTTTAATGTCTTTATTTTTTATTTTGTGGTATCTACTAATATGGGTAAGATTAGTACAGGCATGGTATTAAATTTGTATTTAAATTCGTTCCCTTTTTAGGTCACATGATATAATTGGATGTCGTCTTAAAACAGATTGAAGATACATATATATCAGAAAGATTCTAATTATGCCAATGTTTACTATCCAAAAATTAAACAAATTTTAACCTTACATTTACTTCAAAATGTGAACTGACAAGATATAACTTGTAATGAGTAAAATTAAAGCTTAAAAATCTGGTGTTTATACAAAGAAAACTGAAATTAATTAGCTAAATATCAAATCACTTGTCAACGTTAGAGGTGGTTTACAAGTTATAACCTACTTTTATTAATTGATGGTTACAATTACTTTCATCACATTATAATTTTGTATTAAAAATCACCGATAAAGTTTGATTTAATTTGCACATTGACAGTGTTTTAAGTATTTTAACGAAATGTCACATTGTCCAGTGTAGCGAGCAAAAGAGCTGATTTCTGTTTTGTTTCACATTTATAATTTATACGATTTTTAATTTGATTTTGCCAACATACATACATGTCGCTTTATTTCAGTTAAACTAACAAATGCAGGGGAATTAAACAAACCCCAATACTTAGGTTCGAACCCAAGCAACCATGATAGAGGTACCAAAATCTCTGTGCCACTCTCCTAGTTTTGAAGTTTGAGTTAGTATGCGTGAGAGAGTTTAAACCATGTTACTAGTGTACACATTGTAGTAACCATAACGTTTGTAAGTTCTGTTAATTTTTCAGCAGTAAATATATAAAGTTTTATCAAAAACATCTGGTATAACAAAAAGGTAACACAGACATTTCATTGAACCATTTGAAAGAAAATAATTTTAAAATGCATTTTCGCTATTTTTAAATACTTCAAGTATAATTTGTAGGCACTGATATTCATATATTTTAGTGTATAATATTCAAAATTAAGTTGTGGTTTACTATCAACCAAATGGATGACATTTTCTACGACATGTAACAAGGATAACAATAAAAATGTACGATTTAAAAACATCAATTTAAATATTATTTATAACACAACTGTACAAAATATTATTTTACAACAAGGTCTCTTTACTTCAAATAGTATAGGACTATATTTATGGTTGAGCTTTCTTTACACACGTCTGGCCACTCGGTTTGGTGATGCATTCTTC